>CANXYC011066790.1:0-27799 GCA_948193065.1 Aleurites moluccanus | reverse complement strand
TGATATGTATTTGACTTTTGATAATTTATTATGATTACTGTGATATGAACCTATTGCTATCATTGTTACCTCTAGATATTGATATTGCTTTTGAACTCTAACTTTGATTTCTGAATCACAAGTATGACATATGCATAATTTATTGAGTTGAAAACTCATTCTCTTTTTGTTGTGATTTTTAGGTGTTAGATTATGTTCCCCAGAGGTTGAGGACCGAGTTTCTTAATTTGTCTTCCTTTAAAAAATTTATCCAATATTACAATTATTCCAAAATAATAATTACAACCAAGTGTTTTAATTATTATTTTGGAATAATTGTAATACTTTTAGAGCTTCATAGTATTTTAAATGGTCTATAATGATATGTTTATGGTGATATTCTTTTGGGTTACCAGTTATTCATATTGGATAGGGATTATCAGGCTACCTTTGATCCATTGTGAACAAGTTGACTATATTTTAGATATTGATATCATAAGTTCGTTATGATAGTTGGATGATAAGTTCGATTATGCAGACTGTTATCTATTTGTCACATATTTTGTTTAGGAGTTTTACGAGTTTTTGATGATCTAAACCCTACCCATATTGTAGGACAATCACATTTCTATATTTGTGGTGTGAAAAAAATGCTTTCAACATTCGAGTGAGATAGTTAATAATAATTTTCGTTAAATATTTAAAGTAATGATGTAATTTTCAATTGACATAATAAAGTTTGAAAATCCACTTAACACTGTTCCAAGATATATACTCCTTGATGATAGATATATGCCTCATTTTAAGGTAATATTTTTTTTTTTTATATATATATTCTTATAGTATATATATTCTTATAGTATATATATGTGTGTATATGCGTACAATAATTGATCTTTTTAGATTAGGATTACATAAGAGCTATTGATGATACTTAATGTCTTGCTACTATAAATGAGGCAGATTTAGTTCGTTTTATTTGTAGAAAGTAACACATACACAAAATGTTATGGCTGCATGTAATTTTGATTCATATTTGTATTGATGGATGGGATGGGAGGGAACAATTTACTATGAACGAATTTTTCAATATGCAATAAATATATATACACACACATGTTTTTATATATAAACATATGTGTATTAATATAAATAATAAAGAAATATTATTATATGATTTAATTTTAAAACTCTTACTATATATTTTGTAAAAATATATAGGAAAATATTTATTTAGTAGATGCTATATCAACACATGGAAGGATGCCTTTGAACCTTATAAAAAGAAAATGTATTACTTGCCAGACTTTCAACCAAGTGGTCAGTCAAAAGGACCTAAAGAAAAATTTAATCGTTGGCATTCCTCTCATAAAAATTATTTTGAACGAAAATTTGGTGTTTAAAAAGCTAGATGAAAGATACTGCAAATAATACCCTTATATCCATTTAACATACAAAGAGATATAATAATTTGCATCAATGACATTGCATATAAGACAAGCTTTAACTGATCTAATATTTGTAAAATTAAATAAAAATTCAGATTTTATACCTCCAGATATATTCTCAATTTCAGATGAAATCTTACTGAATGAGAGTTATCAAGTAACCAATGCAAATCAAATGAATGTATTATGTGATGGGATTGCTTTAAATTTATGAGTTGAAAAAATATTATTTAAGTATTATTATATGATATTATTCTTCACAGTAATTTATTTAAAGCAACATTCATATGTAATTTATTTAAAGCAACATTCATACTTTTACATTTTTATGAAATATTTCTTTATGTTTATAGATGATAAATTGCAAGCTTTTATTCATTGTAATCAAACATTTTTTAATTTTATGATTATAATTTGTTAAATTTTTATTGCAACATTAAGAATCCTTTTTATATTTTTACTTAAAACATTAAGCTCACAAGTTATCTAGAATAATATATATATATATTTTACGCTCATGGCATAACATGTATCAACAATAAAGTTGAATATACACTATTTTTTAATGTTGATTTATGAAAAGGGATCATTTATTCTTCTTTAGTTTTTTCTTGCATGTTTAACCAATTGTACTTTAAAATTTAAAACAATAAAATGTAATATTCTTCATTTTAAAATGGTAAATATTAACATTTATATTTAATAATTATTAAAATATATCAATTAATAACTAATAATAATTTTATTAATTAATAATAAATAATTATTAACTATGAGATATTAACTATCAAGAATCATTAATAATTATTATAAATAGTTAAATCAAACAAATCAAAATTTAATTTACCATAAAGTGTTAGTTAATCTTAGAAATAACTACGGGGACATGGAGATCCTAAATCAACCTAAATCTTCAAACCAAAAAATAATGAAAGAAGAAAATTTTTGATATCTAAAAATAATTAAATCGAACCGAATTAAATTAATGTAACAAAATGAGATAAAAAATGATTTGATATCTATATTTAAAATCAAATCAAATCATATTCAAACTGATTAACTAATTGTATATATTTATATAATTATAATTTATAATATATACTTATTTTTTATATTTATATAATTATATTTTTATAATATATAATTCATATATTATTATATATATATATATATATATATATATATATATATATTTATATATTTATATATTTATAATATATTTTATATATTATAAAATTATATTTAAATATCCGAATACTCAAATAAAATCCAACCATATGAAATTGTTTGCAAATTTTTGAATCCTTAAATAATATCATATGTAATTTTTGAGATAATTTGATACTGATTTTTTTTTAGTTGATTTAAAATAAAAAATTCAATAATTAAATCTCGGGAATTTCGATTTCCATGTTTTTTAAATCCCGGACTTTATTCGAAATGTACTCTGTCCTAGATAACCCTTGTCCTCTGTCACCCACACCTACCCATCTTGAAATCCCTCCTTTCTTTCCGTGTCAGATATTAATAATTAGATAATAAAAATAACAAATTCTCCAAAATCTCTCTATTATTACTCTCTCTCTCTCTCCATCTCTTTTCGTTTATGTTTCTAAATAAAATTGAGAGAAATTGAGATTTTAATTCTTTAATCCATGGCGTTTTTCTCTTCATCAACAACGCGGACTCTTTTCTTCTTTTGTTTGTTGTTCTTTCTCATTGCTCTTTCATTCGCCGACGATGCCTCTCATGATGACGATTCTCCCAATTTTCCTGGCTGCACTAATTCATTTAAATTGGTAATAATTCATTGTGTTCATTTTGTTCAAATTGATTTGTTTGTTTGTCAGGAATGTTTGTTTTGCGATTTTGTAATGGAATTTTGGTTGTTTTTGGTGTCGGAATTACATGCAATTTATATAAGTAACACTTTATATATGAATTGTAAAATGGTTTCAATTTAAGACCATCGAGTGGGTTGGGTTATTGAGACACAAATTCATTTGATTTGATGGAACTATATAATCCAATGAGGAACGAGAGAAAAACAAGAAAGAAAAGTTTTTGTAGCTATTTGGGGCACAAAAATTCAGGTTTTTGTTCTATTTTGCAAATTCTTGACCCATCAAGATTAGCAAAATGGAAGGAATGAGATATTGGCTTTCATGTTTTTATTATTTTATGACCTGGAAGTTTATGAAGGGAAATAAGAGGGATAAAATGGAATGGGGATCGATCAATACTGCAAATGAGGAGGTGAATTAAAATTTTCTACTTTGGAGTGTTAAATTAGTGAAAAGATTTATTTGCTAGTGTTTGTCAGTTTTCAGGAGAATGTGATTTGTCATGGATTGGCTACAAGGAAAATTTCGAGTGTCAATTTTCATTTTCAATTTTCCCTGAATGTTGAATGGCATGTTGGGGCTTCTTTTGGGATGGTTGTGTTTTAACGGTTCCTTATAGCTTACAATCTGGTCAAGAGAACCTGTTGGTCATTTTCTCATTCATTGTTCAGCAGCAAGCCGAACAATCCAGTTTTTTTTTTATTATTGAAGATTAATTGGCTATGCCCACAAGTGTTAAGAGATTGATAGATTTTGGAAGAGGATTAGGTGGTAAAGATGTTAAAAATCCAAATTTTTTTTGGGATTGGGGCCATGGGGTATAGCTTCCTGAAGCAGAGACCTATACAGTATTTTTTTTTGCAATGCTGTTATACCACGAAAAAATACATTTTAGGTTATTCTCGATCCTGCATATATTGTGCCAGTTTGAAAAAGACAGTGGTTGATATTATGGAATGGCTAAAAACTTTTGAATAATAGCCTATGATCATCCGTTCTTTATGTAGCAAAGAAGGGACGCTTATGTGACAATAAATTGTAACCCATTTAAGCAAGCTCTTCTTGCAGAGTGCTAATTTTGACTAGATGCTTAAGGAAATAGAGAAACATTCCCATTTACTACACACATGATTATGAACCATGTTATTTCGTTTTAACCAGATTCATGATGATGAAAATAGCTTAAATGACATGCAGAAAAGGAATATATAATGTTCTCTTTTTATTTTCAGAGGTTTCTTTCTGTTGCATTATTAATTTGTGCATCTGATTTTTTATCTAACATTAATGAAACAAATTAATGATTTATTTTATGTCTGGACATGAAATCTTTCAGGTCAAGGTTGAGAGCTGGGTAAATGGCAATGAAGGTGAAACTTTAACAGGGATAACTGCAAAATTTGGGGCTTTATTGCCTACTGATGCTGAAAAAGGTCTCAGATTGTCTGCCGTTTACTCAAATCCCTTAAACTGCTGTTCTAGTTCCACTTCAAAGGTCTTGCAATGTTTTATTTTTTATTTAGTTATCAATAATTAATTCCAGATTGAACTTATCACATGTCTTATAACATGAGCATAGGAAAATTACTTTTCATCTCCAGCTTTGAATATCATTAACTGAGCAGATGTTGATTGAAGCCTGTTTGTTCTAATTACCCTCTTATCCAATTTTGTTTATTTGAAATTATGAGATGTTCCTTGTAAACCTTATAAAATTTTAAAAAGAACTTTGTTAAAATTTCAAAATATCTGGAAAGCTATAAATTCCTATGACCAGCATAGTATTTATTACAAGTATTGAGCTCGATTTGTGGGTGCATCAGCATAGTTTGTCAAATTAACTCCTCCCTGAATTCTCTGTATTATAGTGATAGTTATGTTTTTTTTACCTTATCTGCAGCTTTCTGGCTCTATTGCCATGTCCATACGTGGCGACTGTGCTTTCACTGTGAAGGCAGAAGTTGCACAGGCTGGAGGTGCAGAGGCCTTGTTGGTGATGAATGATAAAGAAGGTTGTATTTTAGTGCACTCTATTAGCTTTATTTAATTTAAGCTTGTCATAATGTTCTAGAGTTTATCAGATACTATTCCTTTTTGTTGATTTTCTTGGTTATGTTTTTCAATTTTGTTTTATACATATTCATTCTTTTAGAGCTTGCTGAGATGGGTTGTGAAGCTGCTGCTTCAAGTATTACAATTCCTGTTGTGTTGATTCCAAAGTCAGCAGGTGAATATCTGAACAAGTCAATGGTGAATGGGCAGAAAGGTGAGCCTTTGAGCTTTACAGTTTTGTTGAGTATTTTTATATTTATGTTGGAAACACATATTTATCTGGTGATTTTCTTCACTATCAAAATAATACTTTTTAATCAAGTTTTATAAATTAAGCAAAATAATACTCGAGTTTGAGCTGTTCTATCCTTTTTGAAACTTTGAAAACTGCGTACTCCACTCTCTGTTTCGTTCTTGCTATAGTATGCTTGCAGGAAATGCACAGAGACAAATGAATTTAAAAGTAAAATGCATAAGTCTAATTATAATGCATTTTCTTCATGCAGTGGAACTTAAATTGTATGCACCCAGTCGTCCCATTGTGAGTTATTCAGTGATATTCTTATGGATGATGGCTGTTGGAACAGTGATTTGTGCTACACTTTGGTCAGAATTTACTGCTCCTGAGGAGACTGATGAGCGCTATAATGAATTGTCACCAAAGGTGATACATTATATTTTTGTTATTCTCAAGTTTACACTGTAATTTTCAAGTCTGTATCCCCACCCACATGCACAGTACTTGAGTTCTATAGCTGGACTGACATTGTTACAGCCTTACAAGAATAGCTTAATGCGAGTAAAAATCCTGCAAAAGCCACACTTGCAAAATTCTTGTTCATTATGGGAATACATTATATAGATGATCATGATGGATTTTAAACTCCCTATAATTATCTTTCATGGGATTTCTGTCGCTGGATTTACAAATTAATTTCATTGTACAGTCTTCCCATTTCCAGGAGAATTCCTAATGTGACTGTATTTGCACACAAAATTCTGGAGGACCATTTAGTTTTTGTGTCCTTACTGATATTTAATGATTGTGTCCTTACTTATAGGACTTTCTAGTTTTTCATGATATTTATTTTACAAAGTTAAAATTGGTTGTTAAACTAGTCGACGTTATCAAATTGCATCTTAAATATGAGAATACATCAGTCTGACAGTGTGCATTTAAGTAGCAAGTTAGACATGAACTTGTTTTGTTGGCACAAGCAAGTATGACGTGAATTAGTGATCTCCCTAGAAATGAAGTGCTTCTCTTTTGGACAATAATTGAACAGAGTAAAGCTGACTAATTTAATTGCTTTACTGAACTATTTTTCGGTGCTAATTGCAGACAGTTTAGTCCACCAATGAGAAAAAATTCTGCCCACCATAACCAAAGAATACATTCTATTGGTCCTGCATTTGGTACAAAAAAATGCCTGCTAGCATCAGTAGGCATTTTACAGAAGATTGATTATCAATTCTCATCTTCACTAGGTACGGAAGTGTTCAAGGGATGGGAAAGTACTCCTTTTTGCTTAGCGCGACAATTCCTTCAAAAAAAAAAAAAAAAAAAAAAAAGGAAAAGAAAAGATCCAGTATCAAAAGTGGAAAAATCTGTTTTCAATATTATGGAATGATGAAGTTCTGAATATATGATTGATTTGCAACAGGTACCTACTGATGTTTAGTTGATGGGCCATTGTTAGGATATTTTTTTAGAATTGTTGATGGAAGGATTTAGGTCTTATGATTTGATTAGGGTTTGAAGTAGGTTAAGCATTGATGGAATAGTGGGCTGTAAATGCAGAAAACTAATAAAACCATAAAATGCATAATCAAGTTTAGAAAGTACAAGTTATTTTTGTTTCTGGTAACAGCTTAAAGGTAATGAGCATGCACATGCCATGCTGTAAAAGCCTTAAGTGTATGATCAAGTACAGAAAATTATTAGCTAGATACTTTCTCTGGCTATGTTGAGGATGAATACAAATTACTTAATTATCTCAGGTAGAAATTAATGAGGTGGTTGATGTACCTAATGATGGTAAATATCTTTCTTTGATTTCTGTGATGAGCTGTCACTAGTTTCCTCTATTTATTTATTTATTTATCAAGACTGCTAAGGTTGATAACTGCTGAAAGACCAATGTATCGGGTAAAATATATGCATTGGTTGGGCCTGGATGAAAATCGCTTTCTTTGATGAGCTCCCACAAGTTCCCTTTATTCCTTTATTTGTTTGTTTATCCAAACTAGCTTGTGCTGCTGAATGGTTCCTACAGCTGTTCAATGTTGGCTTTGTTACTGAAAAAAAGATGTTCCATGTGCCACTGATACTGATGTTACTTATATTTTCTGTAATTGGGAGACTATTTTTTAAAACTTTAGATGTTTGTAACATCTTAGCCTTAGCCGTGAGTTTAATGCTACTAAAAAAAGAGATATGCAATTGTATGCCGTATGAAGGAATACCTTCATTATATTCCTTTCATCGTTGCTGCCATGTTCTCTCCTTGGTTTGGCCTTAGATTATAGGAGTAAGGGGCAAGTCTGGGAAAATGCTCAATTTAAGTAATTGCTTGACCCAGCTCATGTTTACCACTGCTCTATCAAGACTTCCAGTAAAAGGATGTGTGTGTGTGTGTGTGCCCACGTGAATTCTCTTTCTTTTCACTGTGTGTTTTCCCCCTAATTTAAATTATTTTTTGAATTGTGCTTCAATGAGGGTGTTTAATTTTTTTTTTCTTTGATTGGCTAGGAAAATAATGCTTCTGCAGCAGGTGATTCTGAGAAAGAAATCATCAATATTAATGCGAAGAGTGCAGTAGTTTTTGTCCTCACAGCATCAACTTTTCTGGTTCTACTTTATTTTTTTATGTCAAGTTGGTTCGTTTGGCTGCTGATTATACTCTTTTGCCTTGGTGGTGTTGAGGTACAAAGTTCTTTTGTGGATTTTTTTCCTTTATAGTGTATGGTTATTTCTTGTATTAGCAAAAAAAAAAAAAAGTATTCAGGTCATATGGTTGGTACATTTGAAGGACTATGAAAATAGTGCTGTTACAGAATGAAGGATGTGTAGATACTACATACTGGGTTAACAGGTGGTACATAATTATTTTAATTACTGTGTTCATTCTTGACTATTTCACTCTTAGATTTTAAGATGCAGAATTGCCTGGTTCATTTTCTTGGCATGCTTAGGACCTCATTTTTGAGATTGTCAACAGTAAGCTGTATATAATGAATAAATGTTTGAATGCTCTTCTCAAAAAATAAATGTTTGAGTACAACCTTCACTTCTAATTTTAGTTTTCATTTTAGGAATTAAAACACTGTTAATCCACATAACTGTAAGGCTTAAACTCGCTACTTATATCAGTGAGATATTTCCTCCTTTCATCTATTAGATTTAGTAATACAGGCTGAGCTGCACTAGGCTAATTGAGCCCAGTGTAAAGATATTTAGACATGCTCTGTCTGGCAAAGAGACTGATCTTGGCATGGGAGTTGCCTGGCAGGCTCTCAACTGGTCTGAGCTCTGCCCGCTGAAGCAGATCAAAAGTGTGATTGTTTCTTTCCGTAGTTGTCAAGTCCCTGTTCTTCAGATGTTGATCTTTAACAATTGTAACTATAAGCTTTATTTTGTCTCTTTAACAAATTTGCAAATCAAACCACTGATAAGCTCTGCATGATCATCGTTTCATAGCAGCTGCATGCATGTTCATGCACTCACACTGATGGATCTATTTCCTTGCCCATCTCCTATTAGAGGCAGTTCTAAATCACACTAGTTTTGTGACAAATGAGAAACATAAAATAAAAAAAAAAAGTGGAAAATATTTTACCGAGTTGGGTTCTAATTTGTGTCTGCAGTATGAAATGCTTGTTAACTAAATTAAAACAGCTTCTTCTATATATATTCATGTATTTATATATATCCTTTTTCACTTATTTGTTAGTAATATTATCAAATGGTAGCAATTAATTCTGCATTGTGCTTATTGAACTATTTTCTCTTTTCCTCAGGGCATGCATAATTGTATAGTAACTTTAATGGCAAGGTAAAGCAGATTATACTTTTATGCTTCTAATCTACCAACTAATAGCTTGACATTATACTCTTCATTCTTGTCATTCTTTCTTGTTTATTGAGCAGAAGATGCAGAACTTGCATGGAAAAGAAAGTGAATTTACCTCTTTTGGGGGAAACTTCTATTGTCTCACTTGTTGTAGCATGTTGTTGTCTGGGGTTAGCTGTTTTCTGGATTGTGAATCGGCGAACATCATATTCGTGGATTGGGCAAGACCTTCTTGTAAGTTTCATGCATATGTTCATGTGCCACAGGTTAGTTTTTGGATGCATTTTCATATTTAAAGAATTGAAAATGACTGCAAGTGTTAAATGTGAACTTCTGAAAACTCTTTTGTTAGAGATAAATATAAATGTGATGGGGCTGCCAGAAAGACTATTAAGCTTGTCTTGTTTAATTCATGGCTGCATGACACGTCTGATTAATGTAGTTGTAATTTTTGTTCACTCATTTCTTTATTAATTGAAACCATTCATTTAGAGAACTTTGTTAATGTCAAAATTGAGTGCATGAAGCATGTGTTTGAGTTTTTGTCATTTTTTTTTTAACATTTTGAGTAATTCTGCTAGTGGAAGGGCAAGAAAGAAAAATGTAACTGAAAAAAAAAAAAAAAGTTTGCTATTCTCTCTAATAGCCTTTGTAGAGTATAACTATAATGATTATGGGATGGAGAGAGATCTGACCCTTGGGTTGAGTGAGACTGCACCCTGCTTGCATGGAGGGGCTATATAAACTGGTGATACCTTGCATAGAAATCTCAGCTGCATAGAAATCTGGCATTCCCTTGTACTCCAGTATAACATGGTTGATGTAGTTTAAGGTTGTAGCCTGTGTAGGCATATTTGGTTTTTAATTGAATTAAAGTGTTTTAGGTGTGAGAACTTTGGGTTCTGTATCACTGATGGAGTACAAGGGAATGTGGGAATGTAATGAAACCTGGAATACAATGTTAGAGAAAAAGAAAAGAAGAGGAAAGGAAAAGAATGATTGCTTCTATTTAAATTCGTCACCTAAGTCCTGGCTTTAGGCGATGGAGCTTTATATTGTCACAAAGGCCAATAAAGAAAATCATGATAACAATGAAAAATAAAATAAAACCAGTGATTATTACAGAACAGAGTTATAGTTATGACTGAAATCCACACCTGAATATAGTCTTTGGCTGGTCCCGCATCACTGTGTTAGTTATTTTTATTACAAGTGTTTCTTTACATTGAAAAAAACTGCGGAGTCCATGAAAAAGATAAAAAAAGAAGAAGGTTTTTTTACCTTTTGTACTGACTAAATAAGGGGTTGGTGCAGTATTTTATAGATTTGACTTGTTGACGTTAGGTATGACAATATTTAGGTTGCTTCCACTCTCCTCAGGTTCCTTTGCTGAATAATGACTTTTTTTTTCTCAGGGTATATGCTTGATGATAACAGTCTTGCAGGTGGCTCGATTGCCTAATATTAAGGTATTTTAGGCTTTTATTTTACCATGCATTCATGAGGTGCTATTTGCCTTTTGTCCTAATATTGTTGTTATGTTGCAGGTGGCTGCTGTACTTCTCTGTTGCGCATTTGTTTATGACATCTTTTGGGTCTTCCTATCCCCAATAATATTCCACCAGAGTGTTATGATTGCTGTAAGTAAAAGTCACTTGTTTGACTTATCTTTTGGTATATATATATATATATTATTCATTTATTTATATAAAAAATTTTCCTGTTAGATGTGCTACAACATATAGCCAAGAAACTGTATTAGAAAATATTTTATTCATGGGTCCAGCCTCTTCTAAGTTCAGTTGTTATGAATCTAATTATAGTGTTGGTGTGGGAGAGACAGATTCTTATAGGCCTCTTGATATTCCAAAGTACTGTCATCCAATCATAATCTGTGTGCCAAATTCCAATTAAATTGCTGAGATAAAAAAAAATGCAAGATCGAATTGGCTGGACAAGTGAGAGGAGCATTGCCTAAGAATTCTGAACTAAACTTGGAAATTTTATTGCATGCAATGGGCAAAGAATGTAGAAAACCGGAAAATGGAAATGATTTTCAACTAGATTTTTAATTCCCTTACTGATTATTCTGATGACAGTTGATGAGAAATGTTGAATATCTAATTGTGTCAATTTCTCATCAAGTGAGAAAATTATTTGCATGTATTGATAATTCATGAGAAACAATTCAACTTTCTCTGTACTGTTAAAGTGTCCTGGAGGAATGTCCATTTGTTCCTTTCACCTTTTATGTGGTAATGCTCCAGTAAAAAAAGTTCACTTTATGCTTCTTATGACTGATTATGAGGTTGATATAGTTTCTTCAAGAATATTTGCTGCATCTAGTTACTTGGAGATTAATAGCCAATTTAAATACCACCTACCTATGATATAAATCCGTTCATGGGGTATAAAAATTTTTTCTGCAGAAATTTGTTAGCTAGAGATTTCCACCATTGTATTTGATCATTTGAAACCACAATGGCCTTTTTCTGTGACTCATCAATCTCTGAACCATATTACTTTTTTTGTGTTCCTGTTTCTTGCATTCTGTGTCAGACTCTCAGTTGAAATTTCATCCTCGTGCTATATCTAAAGTTTTGGACATCATCTGAAACTGTTGTCCTTGTTAGAATCTAATGTTATTTTGCTCCCATTTTGTTAAATGGCCTCCTTTCTTTGAAGGTTTATGTATTGCACACTCATAGAAAAATTCAAGGGGACTGTGCTGCCCTGTATGTTATATTTTCTCTTCCTTCTATTAGTAAATGGGTGTTAAATTTCCCATGCCATTGTGTATTAGGCACCATTTATTTGGCAAACATTGATTACCCAATTGGTTGATGCAGCATCTTGTGCAACTTACTGTGTTGTTGGAAGCAAAGATAGTTACTGGGACCTTTAGATTGTGTTAAAATGGATTTGGAATGGTTTTCAGAATCTAGAATATATCATGCATGAGCTCGGAGCTCCTCATTTTAAACACTTTTTCCATTCATAATTTTCTCTAAATAATACTTTAATCAAAAAGATATTTCTTTCTATTTACATCTATGGGATGTTAATCAGAACTTTTTGATAATTATTTTCTATGTTAGGACTTACTTCTCTATTTTGTAGGTTGCTCGAGGTGACAACAGTGGTGGGGAATCTATTCCCATGCTTTTGAGAATACCTCGATTTTCTGATCCTTGGGGTGGCTATGACATGATTGGATTTGGGGATATTCTTTTTCCTGGTTTGCTAGTATCATTTTCTCGGAGGTACTGTTTTAAAGTTTTTTGTTGCTCAGTACTTAATAAACTGGTGGGTGCAACATCTGTATTCAATGTGTTTTCTGTTATATAATTTCCAGTTCCATTGTTTTTCTGTTTTCTTTCTTCTATTTCTAAGAGAGGTGAAAGAAGGGCGGGGTTGTGGGTTGGTTGGGTTGGGCTTTTCTTTATCTAAAATCGTTTATATTTTGGAGAAAGCAGAAGATAGTTTACAGAATTCAGAATAGTTTAAGATATATTTTCTGAAGGGATGCTGCTATTGCCATAGCCTATAAAATATCATAAAATAGATTGTCCAAATTTACTCTTCATTAAATTTAGTTTTAAATCCAATAAGCTAAAGTCAATCCCCAAAACAGTGTGTTTGAAAACAAAACAAAAGGGACTCTTGTCTTTTTCCCTTGCTCTAAACATTTTATCTTTCTGTTTCTGTTTCTGAAGGAATATGTCAACTCAGCACCTAAAAGACAAGAAACTATTGTTCACATATTACCAAAATTGATACAATTAAGAGAACATTTAGTGAAAGAAAACAAAGAAAAAAAATTGTGTCAGACAAGTATAAAGCCTTGGTAGTTGGTCAGTGATGGATGTGGTCCATGGATTTCTATCAAAAGCTTTGCTCTAAAAAATTGGGCCGTTCTGGGTGAAATCATTTTTGGGTGATTATTTGTAAGTAATGGATTAGGCACCAGGCTAATTGGTTTCTTTTTTCTCCTCTGTTGTTTTGGTGTTTTGAGTTTTGCTCTAGCTACAGTGAAATTAAAAAAAAAAAAATCTTGGCACACGGTTCAGAGCTTTAATGACAAATCTCACAAGGCCTTAGAATCTGATAATTTTTTTTTTCTTCAAAAAAAAAAAAAAAAAAAAAAAAAGAATCTGATAAAATTTCCTTTTAAAGTTCCACTTCCTTGCAAAGTACACTGATCTTCATTTTATCATTGCATTGAGTTTTTAGATGGAGAAAAACTTAAAGAGCGAATTTTGTTTTCAGCCCCAGGATAGGTTTTTTTTTTTAAACAAGAATTTTCATTAAGAATCCAGGAAACATCGACCATATACGTTGACAAGACATAAAACAGATGAGGGGTGGAGATACCAGTCTCTCAGTGGACATTCAATAGGTGTAATGATTATTTTAGTATTTTTTCGAACTTCTATAAATAGGCTAAGGGAAAATTTGGCAAAATATTCTTAAATGACTTTAAACGCTGTGGCAGCAGTACCCTTTTTGCAGCAGTATTAAAAGAATGACAGAAAATTTAACAGCCAAAGGAAGGGTCTGAAATTCAAATGGTAATTCTGACTTTCTTGCTAAAAAATTTGTGATAGGATAGTGGTAATGTTTATATAATTGGAAATTTTATGGAGGGCGTTAATATTTTCTTGATCTTTAGTCATTTAAAGTTGATCTTTAGTCATTTAAAGGAGGTTACAGAAATAAACTGTTAATGTTTGTTTGCAGAACGAACTGTTTGTGTTTGGTAATTATTCTCTTAACCCTTTATGTTACTTCCTCCTTCCTTTCACTGTTTGTCTTTTTGTCTCAGATATGACAACGCAAATAAGAAAAGCTTGTCCACAGGGTATTTTCTTTGGTTGATAATTGGATATGGATTTGGTGAGCGTTCCTACACAGCACTTCTTTATATTATTTGATCACCTTTCTACAAGAAGATTTCTCTTTGGCATGTTAGTGATTGGCATCTATTGGATGGCTAGATTAAGGGGCATTCATAGAATCTAAAGTTAAAGCTATTAACTGCGCACCAACAAATGCATATTGGTGAAAGGAAATTTCCCTTCATATTTCTTTATATTTTATGTTTGTAGGTGGTTAATTTTATTTATTTATTATTTTTCTAAGAGAACTTTTGTTTTTTTTTTTTGAAAAATGATCCAATGCTTTGATTTATGAGTACTAGTTCAGAGGGAGGATCTGAAAAAAGGAAATGGCAGCTTCCCTCCCACTGATTTGCCCTCCACTCAATTTGGGTGGATTGAATTTTGTGTGCTCCAATTAACAGAATGGATATGAATTATTCCTTCCATCTATGCATTTCCTCCCAACCAAAAAGCCACAAGTCTTTTCTTTGCAATCCATCTTTGCGTCCTTTCTTTCCACCCTCATTTCCTCTCAACCAAGTATATTATAAGCCTTGTGATGGAAGCCACTTTGTCTTCCCCTTGCCTGGAACAAAATTTTTTTAAAACAAACCAATTATGTACATTACATATACCGAGGAGACAGATCTACGATCAGATCTACTTATGATCTCCAAAAAATGTATGCAAATTTGGAGTCTATCAAGGATATTTAATGATTGTCTTTACTCATCAATGTCGCTGATGTGGGACAAGGTGTTGGGAGTTGGATGTTTATCTTTCCTATGAGTAAGTAGTCAGGTGATGTGCCAGGTAAGGGCAGTGAGAGAGCTACTAGGCCAAGTCATCCTTTACTAGAAGCACATATGGCTTACATGTTAGAGTTAAAGATTCCACATTGAAATATAAATAGAGGTATTAAGGCTTGATATAATGTTTGGACTTCACTACTCATCAGTTTAGATTTTTGGGTTGGATTTCAGGTTTTCTTACATGGAATTAGAGTTGGCTCTATACCTTAATTCTCCTATGCTTTCGTGTTTCATCACGCCTGTAACCATGTGTTAGTAGGACCTGATATAAATCAGATAAATCTGTTCGGCCCTTGTGTTCCGCCACGGGCTAGTAGAGCCTAGCACATGTCAAGAGGAGATGTTAGAGTTAAAGATCGTACATTGAAATACAAGTAGAAGTATAAGACTTAATATAGTGTTTGGGTTTCACCACCTATCAACTTAGGTTTTTAGGTTAGATTCGAGGTTTTCTCACATTACCACCTGCTTTGTTCCATATAGGAGGATGGAAAAAGAGGAGAATTCTGGTCAACATCTATGATAATATGCTTGGAATAAAAAAGAAAAAATTCTACCATAATGAAATTGGTTATTTTAAAGAATGGATTTTATTTGTTGATTTTTTTTTTGGCAAAAAGATCCCGAGTAACTATTATCCTTGTTGACCTCTTCCTTCAAAAAAGAATTTAATGGTATTTAGATTTTTCTGAAGATGCAGCCCTTAACTAATAGAACGGAGGAAAAAGATCCATATAGCTGACCACTGGTTTGGAATTAAAACTCAGTTGAGTTCAGATGAATGCTGTCATCTTGAATTTCTGGTGAATACTTGGTCTTAATTTTGAATTCTTGTGCAAATTTTGTTTGTTACAGTTGGCCTCTTTCAAGTGCATGCCTGCTCCTTTTGCCTAGGTCCTTGGATCCCTTTGCACCTTATTACCGTTGCAGATATAAGAACTGAATTATTTCTTTTACGATGTTTTTCCATTTGAGTCCACAAATTCATATATGAGACAATAATCATTGTTGTTTTGTTCCACTTAACTGAAAGAAGTATTAGATGTATTTAGTTATATTTTATCAAACAACATTACCTTCTACTCTTGAAACTATAATATGGGAGGGAGGTAAAGGATATACTTTTAATGTCCTCAACCCATATAAATTTAATTCTTAAATTTTTTGCTTTTGAGCTAGTTATATAACATTTGTGTCTTTCTAATGGAACTAATGAAGAAGCTTTTGGTTGCAGGCCTTTTCCTCACGTACCTTGGTTTATATCTAATGGATGGGCATGGTCAACCTGCACTACTCTATCTTGTTCCTTGTACTCTAGGTAATGATGTGGTGATTATGTTAGTATTTGTCAGATTTCTGTAGTGTGTGGAAAAATTAAAAATTTAAGAGGAAAATAAGTTGTGTTAAATTTAGAGCTGAATAATGTTAGTTCAAAAAATAAAAATAAAAATGTAATCTACTTGGCTAGCTAAAATTTAAAACTAAATTATGAGCTGTGAATTAATTATATTTCTTAGAAAATAGTAGTGGTCGTGATAATTAGTGGTGGTATTGGTGGCAAATTTTGGAGGTGGTTTCCATGATTTTTATGTTGGTGTCCATGGATGATAATTATATTAGTGGTGGTAATCATTATAGCGAGTCATTATGGTGACAGTGATTAGGGGTGATCATTATTTTGTTATAGTCAGATGATCTCATCAAACTTATGGAATCTGTTATTTCAATACAAGCTTTTCTAGTTTTCCGTGTGGTTTGGCTATTAGTTATTAATTTCGGTAAAGTAACCAAAATAGTCATTCTTTTATTATCAATATTTATAAATTGCAATTATATCTTAAGTTAACCATCACTGATATGAAGCATTTATTCATTAAAGGACTGGATACTTTTATGGATTTTATACATGCTTATTTTCTGTATTATTTTTTTCGGTAAGATGGAATTATTCTTGTATTAAATAACTATAAATATAATATAATAACTATAAAGACTAATTGGAAAGGCCTAATCATAAAAGAAAGCCTATTTAAGTTTTTTACAACCCCGGTAACCAACCTAGTAAACCAAAATAATTTGATTTAAGTTGCTTGGTTTGGTTCAGTTAGTTTTCGAGGAGTTCTGGTGATTGTAGCTGGTCTTAAAATTTGGTTTGGTTTTAAATAGAGGCAGTTGGGTTGATAGTTATGGTGATGGTTATGGACTGTAATGATTTTGGTGGTGGAATTACATATGGTTATTGTGTTGGCAGTAATGGTAGCCGAGATGGTAATGGCGATAGAGGTAGTAATAGGGTGAGAATGGTTTCTATTAGTCTATTATATTCATAATTGTGCTTGTGTTTGTTAAGAAAAAAATTATTATCAACTCAACACATTAAGTTGGAATTTTTCCTCTTTTATTCAACATATTAAGTGACTGATTTCCTTTTCAATTAAGAACTGAAAACAAAAACGTTATCAAATGAACTTAATTTTAACTCAAAGTGCTTAATATGGTTATCAAACAACTAACTTATTCTTTGGATTTGCTTGTGAATGCTAAAATTTTTATATGCTTTTCTCAACTACTTTGTTACAGGGGTTTGTGTAATATTGGGTCTGATAAGAGGCGAGATAAAAGATCTGTGGACTTACGATCCTGATGCGCCAACTTCGAAAGATTCTGGAGAAGTTTGAACCTGTAAATTAGCAACTTGTTCGAAAAGTAGATGCAAGGGGGTTCGAAATCACGCATTGCAGAGTTTTGTACTGCGAAGTGGTTGTCTCCATGATGTTAATTCTTGTTGATAACGATCTAGTGCAAAGAATACTTTGGTGGTAAAAAAGAAGAGTACTGTAAGTCTTAACATTCATTTTCACCATGAAACTTGTGCCAATGTATATCATTCCTATGTATGTACCTATAGTTAGTGCTTACCATTATATAGTTGCATATGTTCTAATGTTTCAGAATATTTGAAAATGTTCTTTTTATTTTGGTTTGACATGATTGCCATTGTAACTGACATGGAGACTAATCGAAATCGGAATTGCATTTATAAGTACATATTTTTCCAAGTAATTACGAGCTTCCTTTGTATGCATTAATTTACATGAGAACACTTTAAAAAGTTATTAATATAATTAGTATTTTAAAGGAAAAACACATGCCCAGCATCTAATCTTTCTGTAATTTGTCTATTGAGTCAGAATATTTTATTGTCACATTGAACTCTCAAATTCCTATTTTGTTTCACATCGGAAACTTTGTATAGCAAAAATAAAATTGGTAGAGAAATTATGTAACTATAAATATAATATATAAATTATTAAAATGTCATTATATTATTTTTTTTTAATACATAAAGTTTGAAAAATTTAGAGACGGAGAAATGAAATTACTTTTTCTTATAATTTCAATCATTTTCACAATGAAAAATTTATTATAAATTTGGGTAAATTATTTGTCTTTTAAATTTGATTTAATTAACATTTATATCTTTATTCTTTTAAAAATTAATTAGTTAGAAAATTTAGTTATTTTGTTTTTTTTTTTATTAAATTTTAGTAAAATAATTAAAATATTACTGCTTAGGTTTTCGTTTTTTAAATAAATTATATTTTAATTCTTAAAATATGATATAATTAACACTGTTCCTCCCTACTTTTTAATTTAGGAACTGCCTTTTAAATTTAATTAAAATGAAAAATATATATGAATATTTTTTATATGAAATACATATACATATTTTTTATATAAAATTTAAAATTAAAATAAATAAAATCACTTTTATTTAATTAAAATAATTATTTAATTTAATTTCTTATTTTAAACTAAATAAAATTACTTTTTATTTAATTAAAATAATTATTTTGATTTAATTAATTATTTTATTTTATTTTTTGTATATTTAATTTAAAATTAAAATATCTATCATAAATTACTTCTTGTATGTTAAATTAAAATAATTATTTTTTGTATATTTAATTAAAATAATTATTGTTTTAGTATATGATAAATTAATGGGTCTTATAGTGGGTAATATTCAATATTTTAATACATCAACTATAAGTTACAATGGTTATCACATCAGTAAGTGATCGGATAAATAATCTAATTACCTTTTTCTATTATTATTTTACATCAATTATGCTAAAAAAAAATGAATTTTCTTATTTATATAATTGATTAAGAGACATAGCAATGTATGCTTATGCGACAAAAGCAGTGAATCATGAATATGGTTGATTTTAAATTGGGTTAATTAATATGAGATTTTTTATATTTTTTTTTGAAGTTATATTAAATTATTTTTATATTTTTAAAATTATAATAAATAATTTATATATTTTAATTTTATTAAAAAAATAAATTATTTTATTAAAAAATCAAATTTATAAAACCTTTCATTTTCATTTTCATTTTCATTTTCATTTTCATTTTCACATCCATCCCTTCAAGACCAAGCATCAATTCTCTGGCGTGCTCATTTTAATTTTCACATCCAACCCTTCAAGACCAAGCATCAATTCTCTGGCGGGTTTGTGATCAAGCTCAAGCTCCGATGTACATTCTTCAGCTGCCTATCATTAAAGTAACCACTCAATTTTAATATTTGAATTATGATTTCAAAAGCCCAAAACAAATTTTTCACAAAAACAAGCCCAATAAAATCACTTGAACTGAAGGAAAAAAAAAAATCCAAAATTAATGAAAGGGTAGGAAAAAGCAGCTCGGCCAGAGGGAACAATAACAACGTTGCGCCCACCGAGATCCACTGCATGAAATAGAAAGCAAGGTCTCGTGAAGCCGGGTCACCAGTAGGTCTCAGAACGGATTTTAGTCTAGAAACAAATTCGATGGAATTCTGCTCTGAAACTTCAAAATCCAAAAACAATAAAGATCCCAAATGTCAAAACACATTTTCTTTTACTTTCCCCCCCTACTTTCTCAACAACCAACAGACTTTTAGAGAGAGAAAGAGAAAGAGTACCTCAATGCTTTTAACAGCTGGCTTGTTCAAGCGATTCAAGTGTTTCTGCACCTCAAAACTTTGCCTTTCCACATCCAATCTAGCGTTGTAAGTTAATGACAACAGAATCGATAAAGCAAAAAACCACCGTGAAACCTCTGCTTCTGCTAAAATGCGCACCACCAATACTACCCATCTTTACAAAGAACCAAAACAGTTCTTACTTAGTTTATCCTACGCACTCCCCTTGAGCTTAACCTTGAAAAGGGCCTTGCTTTGTTCCCTCAAAAAAAATCCAAAGAAAACTTTGTCCGCCACTCCTCTATCTCTCTCTCTAAAAACTCACCTTTCTTGTCATGGGTCTGGGCAAAAGGATTAGGTTTGCAGAGGGTTTTGAGGCTAATTGTTATGGATTAAGGGTTCTATATTAAAATTTTATAGGAAAATGGAGCAAAAATCTCCCGAACTATCATGAAAATATCTATTAATCCCTTTATTTTTTTTTTGGTTCAGTTAACTCTAAACTTTTCAAATCAGCTCAATTGAGCCCTTTGTTGTTGTTGTTTTAATTTATTTAAACCCACATATTTAAAAAAAAAAAATAGGAGAAATTAGAGAAGCTAGAAGAATATTAGGGTTGAATTATTATTTAATATTGAAAAAGAGAGAAAAATATTATATGTTTTAAAAAGTGAGAAAATAACTGTCTAAATCAGCAAAAGAGATTGTATATACAGCATACAATGTGAAAATTATTGAAAAAATAATTTTTTTATATAATAATAATAATTTAACCTTAATTTTTTAAATATAACAACAATTTTCTCGTTTCTTTAAAATATTGTATCTATAAGATTAATAAAAAAAAAATTGATTTATAGATCAAATTGAGTCAAATTTAAAAGTTTATAGGCTTAAGTGTATAAAAAAATAAAAAAAAAAATAAAAGATTCAATTGACTCAATTTAAAAAATTTATGAATTTAAATGAATCACCAAAAAATAAAAAGGATTAATAGAAATTTTGATGATAATATATAATTTTTTTTTACCTTTTTTCTAATTTGTTATGATTATCTATAATAATGATATGGTAATTAATGTCACCTTTTAAGTAAATTTCAATATTGACCTTATTATTATGTAAATAAATTTAATCTATAGTTTTTTTAGGTTTTCTAATTACTCACTTACTTTAGATCCTATAAAATTTTGCGGGTCTTTTTCAAAAATTATTTACAAGATAATTCTTAAATATTAGCATTTTTAATAACTCTTTATTTGAATATTTAAAATAAAAATTTCAAAATCTTTATCTAATTGTATTAATTCATAGGATACGTAAATTAATATTTTATCTGAATTTTAAATTAATATAAATTTTCTAAATTTTAAAGAATGTTTTAACTTATTAGTTATTTAGTTGTTAAATTTTTATATTTAAGATATATTTGTAATATAATTTTTTAAAATAAAATATCAATATACAATTTTTATCTCTTAAAAAGTAATTTATTAATGGGTTAATAAATAATTTTTAAATAATTATATGAATAATTATTACATTTTATTACTCTATTACATACTTTTAATTTTGTGAATTTCAAAACTCTATCAAGTAATTATTAGGCAATAGTTTTATTGGTCGTGTAAGAGTGCGTTTTCTTCTTGTGAGAGTCTAGGGTTTTCTCTTCTTTGAGAATTTATGGTCTTCTTGTTTTGAGATTGTGAGATTTTCTCATCTTTTGAGTTTGATAGCACATTTTATGTCTGTTACACAGTTTCCAGAGCTTTGTTTTTATCTAAATTTTAGTTTCGTTTATTGTTTTTCCTTTACTGTTCATGGATTTTTGATTTTTATAATTTCATTCTATTGAGTTCAATTGTACTCCTGGTTTCCGTTTTCTTCATTTCTCTTTGATCTTTTTGCTCCTGGATTTCGTTTTCTTCACTTTTTTATGATCTTTTTTTTTATTCTTTCATTTTTGTTGCAGCTTTATCGGCTTGAAGTTTTTGACTGTTATTTTATTTGCATTTGGTTCAGTGTGGATTGTTATTTCTTTAATTCAAGTACTGTTCACTCATTCTCCTAGATACTATATCTAGTGTGGTCTTGAAGGGTTTAGATGGCTATTGACAATGGCGATGCGAGTTCATCCAGGACTACTAACCAGATATGCAACCAGAGGTACCCGGGAAAACCGTGATCTTAAGGGGCTCCTGACTGAGGAAGAGGTAGGGGAAATTGATCTGTCCTTTGATAACAATAATTGCATCTCTCAACGGGCTTCATTATACTTAGCAGGTAAGCTTTGGTATGATAGCCTTTTAATAAGTTTGCCTTGATAGAAACAATGCAAAAGGCTTGGAAGACAAAATATAGTGTTGAGATGAGAGAATAGGAGTACGATCTCTTTATTTTCCAATTTTCCCATTCGAGAGATTTGGAAGCTATGCTGGACAATGAACCTTGGCATTTTAAAAGGCACATTTTTGTTTTGAAACAAGTAATAGGGAAAGAGAAACCATCAAACATTGATTGTTTAAGGCTAGGATGTGGGTGCTTGCTTATAATTTACCATTGTCATGTATAACGGAAAGAATGACAAGGAATTTTGGAAAAATTAGGAGGTTCTATGGATTTCAATTAGGAAGATGATATGGGTTAGGGTAAATTCATTTGATTCCAACAAAAATTGATTTTAAAAAACTACTCCTAAGGGGTACTAGGATCATAATCAATAAGGATGATGTGTTGTGGATTCCTTTCAAATATGAGAGTCTCCCTAATTTTTGCTATGGTTATGGAAGGTGTGGCCATTTAGTTAAGCACTGCGAGAAGATTTGGGCTATGGATACTGAACTGTATGGTAGATTAAGCTATGATGAGGGTTTGAGGGCTTCTCCTTTAAAAAGGAATCGATTTATTCAAACTCAAACTTATCAAGCAGAAATAACGATGAGAAGATTATTTTTTAAGCCAACCGGACTTGAAGTAGCTCATTTCCCACATGTAGGTGCTAGAATTGTTATGCTGGGTGGTGCTGTGGATATTGATTTTTTACACCCCTCGGACTTGTGCCAAGCACCGGAGCCTAAGCCATTCATAGACGAACTCAGAAAGCATCAGGTCGGGTCTGAACCCGGGTTGCCACCCTCAAGGGATGACATTGCCGCCAACCCTAGGGGGCGGTGCCACCATAGGTAGGTGGCGGTGCCGCTATGCCTTGGGGGCTGCAACACTGCCACCTTTTGAGTTGTTGCTATCTTTTGGTCCTGCTACCACCCTCTTTTTCTGGCGGCGCCGCCACCCCCTCTGGTGGCACTCCTCCTTCTTTCCGGCGGCAACTCCGTACTTTACACTTTTTCACTAAATCCCACATTAGGAAATGATGAAATAAGACCACCCAAGCTTTTATTATAAATATAAAGCTTCTCCCACCTTCCAAGACACACAGAAAATCATCCAGTTTGAGTTTTTACTATTTGATTTCACTCTCTTTTCCCCCATATATACCTATTCTTTCTTATTCTTTAGCTCTATTTGAGTTTAAAGGACTTTCTAGGGCGTGTGGAGCCCATTTTCTTTAGTTTCTCTTTGAGCTAAAGAAGGATCAAATCCAAGATGTGTGGAGCCTTGAAATTTATTTAACATAAAGTTACTATGTACGTTTGTATTCTTTTCTTTTGAATTGTTAGGTAAAAGGTAGCTCGATCATTTCCCCGTGCTTCAATCGATTCAAGGTGGAACTCTGATTCGAAAGAGCACTCCGTTCACCGCCTCCCCAAAGATCAAGACAAAAGGTACCAACTTATAAACTCCTTCTTCTTTTCTTATTTTGATAGAGTACCAAAATAAACAACTCATCTTTTACCTTTCTTTAGTTTGATAGAGAATCAAAATAAAGAACCAAAATACGATAAATTGGGCATAAAATCAATCCTCCTTCGCAAGAAGGAACAACTGCGTGGGTTTTGATTCTCATTCAACGGGATACGCAGGCAAGCTGTATGAAAGTTTCAAATCCAAAAATGTTAAAAAACCATCTTTTTTACTTTTACATTGTTTATTCGATTCTTATTTTGTTTATTGGATATATTTTTCTTTATTTTAGCTTAGATATTTGGGGCATGTGTGATCAACCTAGAACTCATAAGGGCTAAAGTTGATATCCCCTATTTTGAGTTTTTGAATAGTAATAATTTACTTTATCGCTCTTTTATTGCTTTATTTCTTTGTGTATTCATCTTATATGTCATTCTTTAAATTGTTCATCAAAATGTTTTAAATCAAGGTTAAAATTAGAAAATAAGTTTAACCGAAGACCTAGTCCCCAAATCCTCTTTGGTTTCAAAGATTAGTGCACTTTTTCTTTTGGGATAAAATTAGAGTCAAAATGGATTTTTACCTTAAATTTTTCCAATAAAAATAACCTAAGGCGGCGACTTCAAAACTCAAAATCATTTTCAAATAAAAGGCACTAGGGTCATTTCAATCCGTGAAAAATTATCCCAAATGAGCATTTACGATTTCATTTTAGCGGACCAAACGTGGTGCTCGGGTGAGGCCTCACAGCTAGTGACTCCACTGGAGACAAACTTTTTTCAAAAGTTAAAATGGACTACCAATTGGTTGAAAATCATTTTTTTTCAAAAATGACTTTTTACTTGACTTTTAGTTTAACTTTGATTTTCATGCATCATTACATAACCAGTTACAAAATTCAACCTTTGGATAGCAAGTAGCATTGATTCGACAACTGTCACACCTCAACTCCAGTGGTGCGACGGTCCTAGGGCAAGGGTCACATATCATGAATCTCATACACAGTTATATCAATTACAGCATCATATATATATCATACAATGATCCTTTCTATACATTTGATTAAACATCAATCATATCTTTTCTATTATCATTTCATATCTTTCTCATGTTCCTTAATGATCATAAGATATATCTCACATCACCAAGGAATAAGAGCACCCCAAAAGGTAACAATCATACATCAAAATATACTAGTATCCTTGAATGACTAACTACGGAGCTCTAGAGTATACTCCAAATTTGCAACACAACTCTAAGGTGCTCTTCATGCTCTTCTTTACTCTTTGAATACACAAGAATGTCATCAATAAACACAATGACAAACTTGTCCAAGAATGGCCTGAACACCCTATTCATCAAATCCATAAATGCAGCCAGTGCATTAGTCAATCCAAATGGCAATACTAAGAACTCATAGTGTCCATATCTGGTCTGGAATGTCGTCTTCGATACATCCTCATTCCGAATTCTCAACTGATGGTATCCCGTCCTCAAGTCTATCTTAGAGAAATGACTTGCACCTTACAGCTGATCAAATAAATCATCTATTCTTGGCAAGGGATATTTATTCTTAATAGTTACCTTGTTAAGCTGTCTGTAGTCTATGCATAACCTCATAGAACCATCCTTCTTCTTCACAAAGAGTACAGGTGCTCCCCATGGTGAACTACTGGGTCTAATGAATCCCTTGTCAAGTAGATCTTGCAATTGAGTCTTCAACTCTTTCAACTCCACTGGTGCCATACTGTAGGGAGGAATAGAGATCGGACTTGTGCCAGGTAGCAACTTTATACCGAATTCTATCTCTTTATCCGATGGCAAACTAGGAAATTCTTCAGGAAATACATCTGGAAACTCATTGACGATAGGAATCTACTTCATACTCTTCACTTCCTTACTAATGTCTCGGACATATGCCAAATATCCTTGGCAACCCTTCCTTAACAATCTCCTTGCCCCAATGGCAGATATTACATTATACGGTGCTTCACTCCGCTCCCCTTGGAACTCAAATTCCTCACCCTAAGGTGGCTTAAAGATAAACTTCTTCCCATTACAATCTATAATGGCATAGTACTTGGACAACCAATCCATGCCTAAAATTACAACGAACTCCAATACTGGCAATTCAATCAAATCTGCATCCAATCTCTTACCACCTATGCTAACCATACAAGATGGATAGGAGTTCTGAACATCAATCTCTTCCTCCAAAGGAGTAGACACAACCAACACATTTTCCAGCAAAACACAAGACACATGCAACTTCTTAGCAAAGCAGGATGATACAAATGAATGCGTAGCTCCCGAATCAAACAAAACTCTAGCATTCAAGGCTTGAATCGAAAGAATACCTGTAACCACAGTGTTGGATGCTTGGGCTTCATGCTGTGCCAAGGCAAAAACTTTCCCTCTGCCTCTACCCATAGGAGCTGATCCGGAAGCCTAAGACTCTTGCTGACCTGATCCTCTGCCAGCCTCAACAGTTCTGCCCAAATTACCTCTACCTCCTCCTAGATGCGGGTTGATGCTCCTCTCTCTGCTCATCTGAACTGTAGCCTGAGAAGCCTGATGTCTAACTCCAAAAGAAGGTTGTGGATAATCCTTAAGGAGATGACCATACTGTCCATACCCATAGCATGCGCCTGACCCAAGGAAGCAAGGTCCTTTATGAAGCTTACCACATATAGGACAAGAAGGATTAGTCCTAGGTGGTGCTGAACTGGCTGCATTATGGCTCACTTGAGGAACAAATCTAGAGGGATTCAGTCTCTGCTGGGATCTCCCTGATGGTCCTCTATATCCCCCTCGAACAACTAATTGAGGCAAAATATTCATACTCTTTACCCCACTGTCTTGCCTAGAAGAACTCCCAACTTTAGCCTTCTTCTTCTCTTCCCTTTCAGACCTGGCTTCCATTTCTCTATTCTCAATTACTCTTGCTTTATCTACTAACTTGGAATAAGAATCAAATTCAAGAACAGCCAAAACTTTAAACAATGGAGCCACCAATCCCCTATGGAACCGCTGAATCCTTGCCACTTCTGATGGCACAAGGGCTGGAGCAAACTTACTCAACTGACTGAATTTCTTTGCATACTTTGATACAGTTATACCTGAAGCCTGAACCAACCTTTCAAACTCCATAGATTTAGCATCCCTTACACTATTTGGAAGAAACTCATCAAGAACCAATTCTCTGAATCTCTCCCATGACAACTTTTCATTATCTCGAAGCATACTAGAAATGCTTCTCTTGAACCAATCTTTCGCTTTAGCCTTCATTAAATAACTCGCAAATTCAATGGCTCTTCTATTAGGAATCCTCAAAATCTGGATTTTCTCTTCTATCTCTTCTAGAAAATCGGTAGGATCTACCTTACCTCGGTACTCTGAAGGCTTAAGTTTCAGAAATTTCTCAAATGAAACCTGCTCAACTTGAGGTACCACTGCGGGCAGGGGTGGAGGAACTGGAATATCTGGGACTACCTGAATCGGAGGAGTCTGCTGCTGCCTCTACTGAGTAATAAACTCAGTTAATACCTCATAGTTCCTCTGCAGCTGATCTAACTGTTGTGCCATATGAACCACATCAACTGGTGGCACAGGAGGAACCTCATCTCTTCTATCCCCACCTACTGAACCTTCTTCAGAAGGTAAATCCCGCCTAGGACGGCCTCAACCTCATCCTCTACCGCAACGCGGAGGCATCTTGATACTGATAAGAAGAACAAACATTATCAGACTCACTACACACACTTAACGCAAATATATATATATCAAAGGAAGACACAATTGGACGAGACATGATCCTATGCTTCGTAGTTTTCTTAATCAACACTTATACTAGTGCTCATGCATCTCTATCTATTTTCTATGTTAAGGATTGTAAACCTAGTGCTCTGATACTACCTCTGTCACACCCCAAC
>CANXYC011066670.1:0-14779 GCA_948193065.1 Aleurites moluccanus | reverse complement strand
AGGAGTGCTATTTTTGTGTGTTGTTGTTTTGGGGCATACTCCTTATACAAAGGAGATGCTGCCCAAATTTTTATGAATTATTTAGCTATAATGAGCTTGTTATTGTAATGTCTGCCATATAGATAATTGATTTGGGTTCTTTGTGGTATTGGTCGCTTATGCATCACCCGTACCCTAGGACCGTCGCGACTCCTGGGTTGGGTCGTGACACCATTATACCTCTATTTTCATGTCTTAATATTCTCTTTTACCATCAAATATAATGTTAATTTCCACTAAAAACTCAAAGGGTGTGAAATAACCATTTTGCCCCTAGTTCACCAAAAACCAAAATTTTCCCGATTGCTTCCTAACAGTCTTTTAACCTCCCCTAATCATACAAACACATCATAAAACATGCATACATGTCAAATTCAAGCATAAAACATATAATAACTCATAACATTCAAGTCAAGTCAAAATGCCCAAGTTTGCCCTTTGTGGTTCAGGTTCTAGGTTTTGACTAAGGTGTTACATTGGGTAAATGGTTTAATTGCATCAATTGGTGTATTAAGCATTTTTGCCCAATTTTCAAACCCTAAATCAAAGTTGTGTGGTTGGATTTTGTATAAATGAGTTAGGATGTGTAAATTGAGTATAGAATAAGTCAATTGAATGTTTATTGGTGATTAATTGATATTCACATTGTTGTAGAAAATTCGATTGAAGAAAGTCATCGATTTTGGTCTATAGCGAGAATTTGAGGAATTAGGTGGCAAAGCAATTTTGCTAGGTGAGTCTTTTATGCATCATATGTTGTGCCTAATTTGTTAAAACGTCAATTGGAATCCATATGTGAAAAGGCCATTTTGGCCGAACCCTAATTGGCATAAATTACTTGATCTTTGTTCGTGATTTTTGACTTGTTTTCCATGCCAAATTGATATGTTTGATGAAGATTATTGAGTTGTGATTGTTGCCTATAAGTTGCTTTCCATGTATATGTTTGTTGATAATTGGGGCAATGTCAATGTTGCACCAAAAACCATGCCGAAAAATCCATAAGCCAACCATTTGAATGCCACCGTCGCTAGCAACAATGGCATGTCAATTGCGTCAACTTTTTGGATACAAATGACCAATTTATGTTTATTCCCATTATTGGTTGTTAGACCTTTGGTCATCAGTTAATCGATTATTATTGATGTCTTATTGACTTTACAATCATTAAATTGATTACTAATGAGTTATTGATACTTGCCGATGCCATTATTTGAAATGGTATCTTTTGATGTGTTTATTGCTTCTATTGATTCCAAGGTGATTTGACAGAGCTACCGTTCTAACAAGGTAGTGAGTTCATGCTGTCGGCTTTGTGCACAATGTATTGATTGATACCCTATACTAGAAAGGGATGTCCTAGTCGTAAGACCTGATCCGTCTTATATTTATTTATATTTACATATATAGTGATTTATGCTTGACACATTTCTATGCTTTTCATGGCTCTATATCTGTCATTTCCATCTTGTCCATGTGATATGTACTTCATTGATGTGATTGTTTACTTATAGTCATATTCTGTACTTGATTCTATATTACAGATATTCCTGAGCAGATTTATTCATTTATGTCATCTGCCTATTGTTTATTGATATTCCATTATCCTTTATATTGGTTGATACATATTAGATTCACTGAGTATTATATATACTCACCCTCTCACTATTTACCATCTGCAGGTGCAGAGTAGGAGGCAGATTCCTAGTTTTGTTTCTCCAAGGAATTCTGTAGTCTATTAAAGACAGTGTAATTAATTTGAACACTGTATCTTTATATGTATTAGATGCTCCATGGGCATTGTATAATAGTATATACAGATTGTTTATGTAAGTGTATGAGACATTTTGAAGTATAAATGCATAAGATTATGAAAGTTACAGAATGATTGTCAGAGTTACAAAATGAATAGTGTATATGTGAGTGTATAGTTATATACTATTATGTGATTGATGATGGGTATATATGTTTCTGCTACGATATTGTGATTGCATTGTAGTGCTTGTTGGGTTCTATGGGTACCAGTCGCCTCGGCATCTCCCACACCCTAGGACCGTCGCGGCCCGCCAAATCGGGTCATGACATTTGATTAGCTTAATTAAGCTTTCAAGATAGGTTTCAAAAAGTCAAGGGGACAAAGACTTACAAGCCATTCAAAGCCATTTCCATCTCACCCACCATCTCCTACTTTGTCTCTTCATTAAGGCACTTAATGAATGAGTTGAAAAATCAATAAAATAGGTGAGTGAGAGGGGATAGACGTCCAACACTTGATGGATAAGCATTTGGAAGAGCAAAAATAAATTTTGTCTTACTTTCTTATGCCTTAGAGGTTTTACAATACACTTTCTTGATTTTTTCTTGTGTTTCTATCTTTTACAAACAAGGTAAGTGTTTGCTTGATAAGGATAGAGAAGAAGCACCATTTGTATAACAAGGAAATCTTTTCTTCATTTTCCTTAAATGTTTTCTTTGGTTGGTTTGGCTTTGTAAAAAGAACAACCATAGATAGGAACCTTTGGTTTAAGAAGGTGCCTAGTTAAAAGATTAGCACTTGTGGACTAACTAGAGGCACAACATTTGGTGTGGTTGGAATCCTTGGTTTTAGCCTTCAAGGGGTAATTCCTTAAGCTTTGTGTTGTTACGTTTATGTATGATATATTTTGGCCATAAAATAGTAGATCCTTATAGGGTGTTCTTAGTAGTTAAAATTTTAAATAGCTTCCATTGCGATTTTTAACACTTTAAGCATACCCAATATGAAATACTTTGCCTACAGATTTACCATCTTCACTATATCCAAGTCCAAACTTATTAGTTGGACACCTTTGAGATTTAAGAATCTCATCTAACTTATCTTTGCCTTTGCAAAGTTTGGATATAAATTCATCATGAGCAGCTACTTTATCCTTCAAATTTTTATTTTTTTTACAAATATCATCAAGACTGTCTTTTGAAGGATAATATTTTCTAAGTCACTTTTGAAGGCAGTCAAAGTTACTATTTCATCAACACGGCCATCACATACATTCAAAACACCATTTGTCATTATTTTCAAATTATCATATTTACTTTGTAATGTATGATACTTTGAAAGTAATAATTCCATCATATGCATTACAGCATCATTATTAGTGAAGTTAGAGTTACTTATCTCACTACAAGATGTGTCATCCTTAATAGCCATTAAGCAAAGATTGACCTCCTCATCCTTGCTTACTTTCTCATCATCATTCGATTCATTTGAATCATCCTAAGTGGCTGCCAAAGCTTTCTTTTTGAAATTCTTCTTATTTTTTTAGCCTTGGACAATCGGGTTTAATATGACCATACTTGTCACTTTTGAAGCACTTCACTTGGTTGCTTATATGTTTTTGTTTCTTATATGGCATTTTGCTTTTAAGAATTTAATTCCTTATTTTTAGTGTGAGCATAGCCATGTCTTCATCATCTTCCTCCTCATCACTTCCACTTATAGATGTTTCCTTTGAAGTAATGAAAGCCAACTTCATGTTCTTTTCTTACTTTTCCTTGAGATAAGATGATCTCATGAGTAAGTAATTTACCCATCAAATTATCAGTTGGAAGAATACTTATGTCATTGGCCTCTTCAATAGAAGTGACTCTAGCTTCCCAATCCTTCTTAGAGAGAACTCTAAAGGTTTTGCAATTGATATCCTTAAGAGAGTAAGTCTTCCCTAGCTTCCTCATTTGATAACAATCACTATGAGGTGATTGCTCATTTTGGATACAATTTTATTGGGTTGCATTTAGAATAACTCATATTCATGAGTAAGAATTTGAATTTTCTTAACTTTAACTTGATTGGTGCCCTCATGAGTGTTTTCTAATGTATCCCAAATTTGCTTGGTTGATGTAAGGCATGACTTCAAAGTCTGAAAACTCTTCTCACATTCATCTGTGCATTGAAACTTCTCCTGTTTTCTAGTTAACTTGGTCAATGGAGCTGCATTATTTGAGAAGTCTTTAACAAATCGCTTGTAGTTACCAACCATGCCTAGGAAACTTTGCACTTATGTTATATTGGTAGGTCGTGGCCAATTAGCTATAACTTCCACCTTATGTGGATCTACCTTGATACCATCCTTACCTACAACATGCCTAAGGAAACATACTTAAGTAAGCCAGAACATACATTTCGATAGTTTAGCATACATTTTATGTTCTCATAGTGTCTATAACACTATTCTCAAATGCTCTTCATGTTATGTCTGGCTTTAGGAGTAGATAAAAATGTCATCAATGAATACAATGACAAACTTATCCAAATAGGGTTTGAACACCTGATTCATCAGGTCTATAAAAGCAACAGGGACATTAGTCAACCCAAAAGGCAACACAAAGAATTCATAGTGACCATATCGGGTCTTGAATGCAATTTTGGATACATCTTCATTCTTTATATGTAGCTAATGGTAACCTGATTTAAGGTCAATCTTGAAGAAATGACTTGCTCCTTGCAACTGATCAAACAAATCATCAATCTGAGGTAATGGATATTTATTCTTGATGGTCACCTTGTTCAACTGTCTGTATTCAATACACATTTGAAGTGAACCATCCTTCTTCTTAATAAAAAACACTGAAGCACCCAATGGTGAACTGCTTGGTCTAATAAACCCCTTATTAAGCAATTCTTGCAACTGCACCAGCAATTCTTGCCACTGCACCTTCAATTCTTTCATATATTTGGGAGCCATTTTATAAGGAGTGATAAAAATAGGATTCATACCCGGACAAACTTCAATCTCAAATTCAATCTCCCTTTCTAATGGAAAACCTGACCATTCCTCAGGAAACACATCTAGAAACTCATTGACAACAAGAATCTGATCAACTCCCTTCGAAGTCTTCTGAGTATCCATTACACTTGCCATATATACAAGGTATCCCTTTTGTAGAAGTCTCCTTGCTCCAATAGCTGAAATAAGTTTAACTCCTAAGTCATTCTTATCACCCTGATACACAAATTCATCTTGCCATTCTGGCTGAAATTTAATCTTCTTCTCATAGTAATCAATTATTATCTAATAATCTGTTAGACAATCCATTCCAAATATTACATCAAGTTTTAACACATGTAGTTCTACTAGGTTAATAGGTAAGGTTCTACCCTTTATCTTTACATTACAACCCATGTATATATATTTTACTTATTTACTCTCACCCAGAGGAGTAGATATTTCTAAAGGTATTAACATTAATTGTATCTCCATTCTTAGTTTAGATGCAAATTTAGGTGAAAGAAATTAATGGGTGGCACCATAATTAAATAGTGTTTATGCTCTATCATATTGCATAAGAATCATACCTGTCACAGTATTTCCATATCTCTGGGCCTCCTAGGCATTAACAGCAAATACTATGCCTTATCCCCTTCCTATTGGTGTCTGGCTACTACTATGGCCTTGTACCTGTCCTCTGGCTCTGCCTCTACCTCCTATATCTCTATTCTCATTTCTACTTATTTGCATTATAGGCTGTAAAGTTACTGTGGTGGTCTGTTGCTCACCCCGCATAGGATAATTCCTGATAAAGTGCTCCCTGTTGGCCACATTTCAAACAAGCACCAGTTTGTCTTCTACATTCTCTTTCATGCCTCTTCCTATAATAATCACATGTGAGGACACTAGGCATCTTTGATGCTGGTTTTGATGACCCCATGAAAACCCTGCTGCTTTATGCTTCGTAATACCCTGCCTTGACCTTTTCTCTGACCACTTGACTATGGCATTTGTTCAGTTTCGGTTGTTGTTTATGATTGTCTTTGCTATGAACTCACTTCACCTTTTCTTTGTTGCCCACCTATCCCACTCTTCCTTTTTTATTCCCTCTAAGATCTCTCTTCTTTATATTTCAACTCCATCTGGATGGCCTTATCAATAATCTTTGTTAGGGAAGTAAATTCAGTGGGCAACAATGCATTATATAAGGAAGCATGTAATCCCTGCCTGAACCAGCTGATTAGGTCTGCCTCTATGGGTACTATCTTACTTGCATACTTAGTCTGATGAATTCATTGGCATAATCTTGCACACTGAGGTTACCCTACTCTAACTGCTCAAATTGGATTATACTTCTCCTTTTACACCCTCAGTAAAATATTCATCCATCAGTGTTGTTCTAAATTATACCCAGGTTGGTGGTGCATCAATGTACAACTGTGTGTCTCTATGTGCCTAGAAAACCAATTCCATGCATTAACTTTAAGTAATAAGCCAACCAATTCCACTAACTTGGCACCCGAGCACGGTAATCTTCTCACTACTTTCTCTACCTGCTTTAGGAAATTAGTGGGTTCCTCACCTTTTTCTTCTTTAAACTCAGACAAACTCAGTTTTAGGAAATTGAACATAATGACTCCACCCTCATCTATTACATGACAACCCACATGTAGAATAGGCTCGCCTGGTGCAATAGCCGGTGGTACAAGTGCAGATGGAGCAACTGGTAGAACTGCTGGTGGTGTAAGTGGTGGCATGACCTATCTCTCCCTTCTTAATTCTTGTAGTTCTTGTCTTAATTCTACCATCCCTTGCATTTTTTCTAGCCTCTAGAGGTCCTCACCTTCCCTGACTTCCTCTGTTCTTCTTATAGATCTGGGAGGTTGTTCTAACTCCTCCCTTACTAGTGATTCATTAGAAGTAACTTATGCGTCTCTGTAGGGCTCCTCAACCCTCTCATTTCCGGGTTCAATAGCTTATTCACGTTCCCTCATCCGTTTTAGTCACTATAAAAAGCAAACATAACAATTTAGTACGTCACGATTATCACATAATATTCACATATGTAACAAATACAACAAATGATGAGACAAGAATTTCTATGCTCCATGGTTCACCTATATCTTATTGACACATGTTTATATGCTATTCATATACCTATGCTCTGATACCACCTCTATCATATCCCAATTTTGGAACATGATGGTCCTAGGATGTAGGAATCACTTAAGGCTACCAACACCTATAGAACCCTACTATAAACCTATAAACATCACCTGTTGTAACAATTCTATAATCAATGTCATCAAACTATCTATCATCATCTTTAGGCAATTCCATATCCATTATATACCATGTTCTATAGATAAAAAATATATATATACATTATTTACATAACATTCTATATATCTCTAGCTCATTTAATTACACAATTATGGAGCTATTAGAGTTCTCAAAAGAAAATTACAAATACTGATATTTACATTATCAAAAGATAAGCTATTTCATTGAAGAAGGAAGTCTTGGAACCGCTTTACTCCTAACCCAAAAAAGATTAAACCACTAAAAGGGTGAGTATTTAATACTTAGTGAGTCAAATATATATTATCATACACTAGGCTAGAAAGGTAACAATAATTAAGTAGTAAACAATGAGAGGTTCAATAGTTAGCACACCAAATGCCCAAATCAAGGGAAATGAAAATGAATATAAGTCAATGATGTATAAATATAATAAAGGAATATATAATTATGTAGATACAACAGATAATGGTCCTTGAACACATTTCATTTCATTTCATTTCATCTCATTTAAATTACATAAGGCAGGCCAAGCCTTATGGTTAGGACATTAACCATTTCCAGCTAAGGTTTAGAATATTCATTATGTATAATACCGATGGTACTCACCCACTACCCCATTGGTAAATAGCCAATAAAAATAATAAGGCACAATTAAAAAGTAAATAAGCTCATTAGCTTCTCATTAAACAATCAATATCAATATGATTCAATAAACAAGTCTTAGGATCATTAAATGATAGGTCAAATAGCATGAAACTCAAATTTGGGCTAGGTACAAAAGTTATAAAAAAGGTTCAATTGCACTGGCGAAATTGTTACCCGCCTAACAAAAATGTGTTTTGGTTGGAAGAAAAATCAAAAGATGGAAGAAAACCCTAATAGGAAGAAATATGAATCAAAGTGTTATTTTGATGGATCTTTTTGCTCAAATGATATGTATTTGATGTGTTTAACATGAATTAGTGATCATTTGATAGAAAGAAACTAATTAGGATGAAGTTCCATTTGGGCTGAAACTTGAGGTGCTTGAATGATGATTCGTGTGTTGATGATTAATAGGTTTAAAGGCTTGAATGGTGTGTAATTGATGTATATAAATGTTGTATGATTGATTGGTGTTGAAAAATGGATGAATGGAGTGAGATTCATTCAGGCCGAACCATATAGACTTTGTTAGTTCAATGTGTTAGGCTAATGCAATTGAGAAAGTAAGGTTTGAATATAGTTTAATGATGTAAATGTATAAGTTCAAATATGGAAATGTTGATTGATATAAGTACTTGGAAAGCATATTTGAAATTTGGTGTATGTTTGGTATGAAAAGATGAACAAAGTGTTTTTAGATAACATATAAATGAACATCTTTCATGTTTAATATTTTCTCTAATTCAAACTTTAAGGTCCTTATATTAATAGAACTCTATAACCTATGTTCTGTTAAATAGTTATTCCGGGTAGTCTACACTTATGACCTAATATCTCATAAATCATAAATCCAATTGAAATTTTTTTTATATAATTATAGATAAGACATAAATGAACATTTTTTTATATTGAACACTTCTTCTAATTCTGTCTATATCATTATGTACAATAAAAACACAGTACCATTTTCCCAGAAAACCTAATTCCAGGTCAGTCACAATTTGTACTCAATAACTCCTTCCTTACTTCAAATTTTACAAATTCATTTTACATAAATCTAATTAACATGTTTATATACAACTTTCATGTTTTAACCATCTTCAAATTCAGTCATTAATATTTCAGAATATTAGCCAAAAATTACTGTCTTAAAATAGATTTCAGAAACTATATAAACCCTAGCTCATTCTTTAACAATTTTAGCTTAATTACCTCAATTATTTACCAAATCAAACTATAGAAATCTTAAATATAATTAAAAATGATAAATTTAGAATCATTACCTTAAGTTAAACTATTGGATTCCATCTTCTTTGATCCTTTCAAATAGCTTCACATAATCTCCATCAACTTCCTTTCTTAACTCTTCTTTCTCTCATCTCTTCCTATCTAATTATAGTTGATTTATTTGGAAGAATTAAGAAAATATTTCTTTGGTTGCTTTCTTCTTCATATGGTTCAGCCACTTTTCCTCCTCCTTTTGCTATTTTCATCTTCTTTTTGATATAAACAAAGACAACTGAAAACAAAATGAAGATAAAGATAATAGAATTTTCTAGATTTTTGATGATTTGTCATTTTTTTCATTAATTTGATAAATTAAATAACTATTTCCTATCAATAATACATTTCTATCACCCATGGCCAGCCACCTAGCTCACTTTCAAGAATTTTGGTGCAAATGGTGGGTCCTACAACTATACTTAATTGCACTTTAGTCCAATATTTTCCTTATTTGCATTTTTGACCCTAAAACTTTTTGTAATTTATTCTGTCTATTCTGTTAGATTCAACCTCAAGTGTGGGGAGTGAAATACCTTATTTTAAGTTGTTCTATCATTTAAAAATAGTTCTGGGTCATTTCTGAATCCCAGACAGCGGATTTTTATAATTACCCCCAAAGTTGTCTTTATTTACAATTTTGCCATTATTCTTATTTTCAGTATTCCACAATATTTTTCAACTCTTTCTTTTCACCATAATTTCACAAAAAATTAACTTATTTAATCCCCCTAGGTTTGGGTCAAAAATTTTTAAATTAGCCGGATTGCTATTTCCTCGGTAGTGTAATTAACACCGACATTATCCAGGACAGTATCTCAAAAGCGATCCGATTGAGGCTCAAAAATTCTTAAATATTATTTTCTATCATTCTCTGTATATTTTCAAAATCAATTGAGCCTATTTATATTTCAATTAATGCTTCATCAATCATTGTAATTCACTATATCCATGTATTATCTACTATTCTATCTCACTATCTTTTTTTTTGTTTGCTGAGGTATTACACTTTCAAGGATGGCCGAAACCTTAGCTTACTCTTTTTCAATGTTTTACTTGTTTTCTTTGGTTAATTTTGTTGTAGGATTGATGAATTTGATGTTTAATCAAGTTTTTCTTTGATTTCTATTAGGTTTCTTTAGAAAATTTTGAAGAAGAAGAAGAGTGGGAAGTGGTTCGGCCTGAATGGGGGAGAAGGAGGAAGAAAGGAAAATGAGAAAAAAATGAAGAAATGGGCTTTATATAGGTAGGTGGGTTTTAGGTATTTGGGTTTTCCCCTCCGGCATTTTAGTTTATCGTATTTCGACCCCAAAACTTATAACTATTTACCTTTTTGTCTCACTTTAATTCTAACACAGTATTCCTTGTATTCCTCTAGCTTATGATTCTAATGGTGCATTTAAATATATGCATTTCCAAACCTGTTCACTAGTTGTGGCACCGAGGTGCTTGTTTACTTGTCGGGGTCGATTTTCTGCAACTTGTCTAACTATGCTTGTATGATATTCCTATGATTAAATGGAGTGTTTCTATGATTAAATGAATTAAATTCTAGGGTGTTACACTATAACCCTTCAATAAAATTCGTCCTCAAAATTTTTTTAATTATACGTACCTTGTCATTGGAAAAAAAATGGATATTTACTCCTCATGTCCTTTTCACTTTCTTAGGTGCACTCTTCCATCGACTGCTTCTTCCATAATTCTTTGACTATTGGTATCTCTTTATTACGCAACTATTTGACTTGATGATTTATAATCTATACATGTGTTTCCTCATAAGTCAAGTCTTCATCTACCTTAATGGCCTGTGGTTAAAGAATATGCGATGGATTTGATACATATTTGCAAAGCATAGAGACATGGAACATTAGATGAATATGGCTCAGGTTAGGTGGTAGTGCTAATCAATATGACACATTGCCGACCTTCTTTAGTATCTCAAATGGCCCAACATATCTTGGTGATAGCTTACCCTTCTTGCCAATTCTCATCACACCCTTCATAGGTGAAATTTTAAGAAATACATAATCAACTATAGCAAAATATACAACCTTCCTCTTCGGGTCAACATAACTTTTATGTTTGCTAAAAATAGTCTTCATTATTTCCTTAATAAGGGGAACTTTCTCCATTGTTTCTCTAATTAGTTCACTAGTTGTGGCACCGAGGTGCCTATTTACCTATCGGTGTCAGTTTTTTGTAACTTGTCTAACTATGCTTATATAATGTTCCTATGATTAAATGTAGTGTTTTTATGCTTAAATGAATTAAATTCTAGGGTGTTACAGACAAGTAGAGCTATTACTATTACCTGAGAATGATTTGACTCTCGGGGTGGTGTTTCAAAGGTCTAGACTTGGTAAGGTTGACACTTAGGTCAATGGAGAAAGACTATTTGATTTGGTGTTTGAACAGCTTGACTTAAGGAATGCCAACATTGGATGACTTGCATCAAACTATGGATTTGAATTATTTAGCTATTTTGATCAAGTGGTGATTTTAAGGATGATGGCTTTTAAGAGACGTGCCCCCACATGAGGTACAAGATAGCTTAGCTATATAATTGCTTTAGCTAAGAGACACTGTAAGGTATATGCCCCTAATGGTAGTTGACTTGAAAGCTTCTTGTGATGATTTCAGAGAGAAGCTTTTGACTCGAATAAGGATAACTTTGAATGATTGACCAAAAAATGGCTCTGGAGATAGGTTGAGTTGTTCGACTCTCTATTCACATGAAGAGGGATGAACTTTTATTATGACAAACTCGAGATTGTTGTGTTTGACTTATTCCTTTCATTATGATAAAGTCAAATGGATTTAACAATTTGAATGATGTTGTTTGACTTTGGAATCCTAATTTGAACTAAATCTCGACTGAGTTGCCTTTTTGGGTTTTCAAATCGGTTATCTATTTTTCCCTAGCTTTTGACTAAACTGCCCTTTTGGATTTTCAACTTGACGGGCTGCCCTAATTTTGCCTAAACTGCCCTTGCATGTTTTCAATTTAGCGAGCTCTCTTTTTTTTTAAGGCAAATGAATCAAAAGAGAAATGAAATATTGGCATACAAAGGAAAATCTGATCTCCTTCTTAAATAGAATAATCCCACTGTAGACTGGAGCTTCGATCATCCTTTTACTTGGATTTCATATAGCCTTGATCATAATGAAATATACTCATATTATGTTAGTTAGATCCTACTGGCCTTGATGGATTTAATGGCTTGTGAAGTAGTATATGTCCACTAAGATACGCTCATGTCTATTTGAAGATTTTCAATGATTCACATTCCCCAATTACAAAGAGTAAATGAGTTGTAGTTGGATGATTGCATGGATCTGATGTTTCTGTTATGAGCTTTTATCACCATGAAACATGTTGCCACTTGGGATGAAATTGACACAAAAGCTCTCTTATCCGATCTCGATTGCCCTTCTATTATAAACTTGTATTTTTCTCCCATCTTAGAGATGGAACTAAACTTGATTAAAAATCTATATGGGGGTTGGTCAAAGAGATTACTACAAAACAAACTATGTGGTTTATCAAATTGATGCACAGGAAAGGGAAATCATTCTTTCGGTCAATATTGCTCTGTAACACCCTAAAAATTTATTCATTTAAGCCTAAGAACATCTCATTTAAGTATGAAAAATACTCCATTTAAATATAAGAACATCATACTTGCACCATTAGACGAATCGCTAAAAATCGACCCGATAGGTAAGCAAGCACATCGATGTTTTGATTAACGAACGGGTTTAGAAATGTGAATGTTTAATATCACCATTAGAATCATAAGCTGGAGAAATATAAAAAATATTGTTTCAAAATCAAAATGGGGAAAAAACATAAATAAAAATAAGTTACAGGTCCAAAATATGAATATGAGAAGTGTCGGGAAGGAAAATTGAATTACCTAAAACTTAATTAATATAAATAGTTATTTTCTTTTTCTTTTTTCCTTCATTTTTTCTTCTTCTCCTCCTCTTCTCCACTAGGCCATGACTTCCCCATCTCTTCCTTTCATTTTTCTTTCAAATTTTTCAAGGAAAAGTGAAGGAAAACTTTATTAAACCTTGAAATAAATCATCCTCCACCAATTTTCCTAAGAAAAACAAACAAAAACCTAAGGATTTGCTATCCTTGGGTTTCAGCCTCATCAAGAATTCAAGGTAAGATGATTATTTCTTCATCATTTCCATTAATTCTAGCTATAAATATGATTAGATAAGTAGATAAATTGATAGATTGCAAGGTTGATTGAAAACTTGATAGAAACCCTAAAAATTAGGTTATGTTTAAACTCAAATTGTGAAATTGAATTCTATAATTCTATTTAATGCTAAATTGTATCTATTTATATCAATTTAAAGCTAAATATGTGAAAATTTTTGATGTATAAATAAAGGAAGACAAGAATTGGCACATTTGCCTATTGTGAGCAATTTAGAATTTTAATGTGTATTTGATCGAGCCGACGATTTTGGTGTGTCATTTATATGTTAAAATGCATGATTAGACCCTTTTATTGAATCTTGGAATTCATTTTGATGAAACGGTAGCCATGGCAGAAACCTATATGTTGGAATTCTTTTGATATTTTCTTGAATTCAAGCTTCATTTTCCTTGTATTTTGTTGGATTAAATCCTGATTTGATATTACCATTGTGTTTGTTGCTATGTGAGATTGAATTAAGAACTTTGAATTTTGATGAACAAACCTCAGAACCCTACCAAATTGGTCCCAAAGTGTTGCACACTAAGTGCTCGACAAAATGCCCTTTGTATTTTTCATAGGCCTACCAAATATATGCCATTGTTGCCAATATGGGTGAATTACATTCTCGCCAGGCAAATGCACCTTTTTGACATTTTGTGTATTTGATCCCAACTTGACCTTTATAGCTTTTAGCCTATGCTTTAATGCCTTTTTACATGAATACTGATTTTATGAGACATTGTTTAATGTTTATGATCAATTGAGCTTATTGTTAATGTAACTGACCTATATTGTTTCTTTTAGATATTTGGTACCTTACTTGCTTCCTATGGCCTATTTATTATGTTATATGACAAAGCTACTTTACCGATGGGGTAGTGGGTAAATACGATCGGCATTGTGCACAATGAATTTTATTTAAAACCCTAACTGGAAAAGGTTATAGTCCTAGCCATAAGGCTTAATCCACCTTATGCTATTTATATGTGATAAAGTAAAATGTAATGTGTTTCATGGCACACTTTCTTTTATATTTACATGATTATTATTCCCTATAGTGCCTATACAACTTTATTTGATTTCCATATCTATTTCCCTTGATTTGGGCATCTAGTGTGCTATCCATAAGCCATTTGTTACTTACTGTTTTTTTTTTATTATTACCTACCTAGGCTAATGTGTGGTAATATATATTTGACTCACTGAGTATTTAACACTCACTCCTATAGTGGTTTAATCTTTTTAGGTGAAGAGTATAGCTAATCTAAGGTTTCTTTCTCTAGTGGATTCAGCTCATCTTTCTTAATGAAAATATCAGTATTTATATTTTCCTATGTAAATTCTAGAAGCTCCATGGTTATGTAATTTAATGAGCAAGTTGTGAATAGAATGATATGTAAATTATATATATATATATATATATATATATATATATATATATATATATATATATATATATATATATATAAATAATATAAAATTTATGTGTTATATATAGTGTGGGTCTCGACACAAATATATAGACATAGAGATTTTAGAGAG
>CANXYC011066655.1:0-10259 GCA_948193065.1 Aleurites moluccanus | reverse complement strand
TTGATAAAATGAGTGAAAGAAATGAGTCTTCTTGGAACCACATGATCTCTGCATTCCTTCATGCTGGTCTATACTGGGAATCAATTGGGTATTTTAATGAGATGAGGGATTGTGGCATTAAGCCCAGTGGATTTACGATTGCTAGTTTGATAACCGCATGTGATAGGTCAGGGTGTATGTTAAGTGAAGGGATTCAGGTCCATAATTTGGCTATGAAGTTTGGCCTGCTGTATGATGTCTTTGTGGGTACGTCGCTTTTGCATTTTTATGGGACTTATGGGTTGGCTCTTATTGCAAGAAAGCTATTTGAGGAGATGCCATATAAAAATGTAGTTTCTTGGACTGCCATGATGGTTGCTTATTCGGATATCGGAGATCCAATGGAAGTGATGAATACATATTCACGAATGAGGGGTGAAGGACTGATTTGCAATCACAACACACTGGCTACTGTAATTAGTTCTTGTGGGTCACTTGAGGATGAATTCTTGGGTCATCAAGTTCTCGGACAGGTTATAAAGTCTGGATTGGAAACTAATGTTTCTGTGGCAAACTCTCTAATATCAATGTTTGGTAGTTTAGGTAGAGTGCAAGAGGCTTGCTATATTTTTGGCGGCATGAATGAACGTGACACAATCTCATGGAACTCGATGATTTCCATTCATGTGCATAATGGTCTTTGTGAAGAATCACTAAGATGTTTCCATTGGATGCGCCATGTTCATAATATAATAAATTCTACTACACTTTCAAGTTTGCTATCAGGCTGTAGTTCTGTGGATATTTTAAAATGGGGCAGAGGAATTCACTCTCTAGTAGTAAAATTTGGATTGGACTCGAACATTTGCATATGCAATACTCTTATAGGTATGTATTCTGGTGCTGGGAAATCTGAAGATGCAGAGTTGGTATTCCAAAGAATGGCTGAGACGGATTTGATTTCATGGAATTCTATGATTGCCTGCTATGCTCAGGATGGGAAGTGCCTAGATGCCTTGAAAATCTTTGCTAGGATTTTTCATAAGAGAAAGGGAGCAAACTCTGTGACATTTACAAGTGCATTGGTTGCCTGTTCGGACCCTGATTTCATTACTGAAGGCAAAGTTCTTCATACCCTTATAATTCTGACGGGCTTACATGAAAATTTGATTGTTGGCAATGCACTGGTTTCCCTATATGCAAAGTCTGGTATGATGGTTGAAGCGGAAAAGGTATTTCAAACAATGCCTATGCAGGATGAAGTGACTTGGAATGCACTTATTGGTGGTCATGCAGAGAATGAAGAACCAGATAAGGCTGTAAGAGCTTTCAAATTGATGAGAGAAGTTATACCTACAAACTACATTACCATTGCAAATATTCTTGGTGCTTTATCGACTCCAAAAGATCTACTGAAACATGGGATGCCCATCCATGGTTATATAGTTCGGACAGGATTAGAATCTGATGGATATGTACAGAATTCACTTATCACAATGTATTCCAGGTGTGGTGATCTTAATTCTAGTAACTTCATCTTTAACAAATTAACTAATAAGAATGCTGTAGCATGGAATGTCATTGTGGCTGCAAATGCTCATCATGGCCATGTGGAAGAGGCTTTGAAACTTCTTGTAACAATGAGACGTGCTGGGGTTCATTTGGATCAGTTTATCTTCACTGAAAGCCTTGCTGCTACTGCTACATTGGCAATGCTGGAGGAAGGGCAACAGCTTCAATGTTTGGCAATAAAACTAGGTTTGGACTCAGATTCCTTTATTGCAAATGCCACAATGGATATGTATGCAAAATGTGGGGAAATGGATGACGTGCTAAGAATAATTCCTCTACAGCTGGAGCGGTCACGATTGTCACGGAATATATTGATATCATCTTTTGCTAGACATGGGTGTTTCGAGAAGGCAAAAGAAACTTTTCATGAAATGTTGAAGTTGGGAGCAAAACCTGACTTTGTTACCTTTGTTTCTCTTCTTTCTGCATGCAGCCATGGGGGCTTAGTGGAGGATGGTCTAGCATACTACCATTCAATGACAAAGGAGTTTGGTATTCCAGCAGGAATTAAACATTGTGTGTGTATTGTTGATCTTCTTGGACGATCAGGAAGACTTGCTGAGGCTGAAAATTTCATCAAGGAAATGCCAGTTCCACCAACTGACCTTGTTTGGAGGAGTTTATTGGCGTCATGTAAAATCCATGGCAATCTGGAGCTTGGGAGGAAAGCTGCAGAAAATCTCTTTAAATTAGATCCATCAGATGATTCAGCTTATGTTCTTTATTCAAATGTTTGTGCAACCACGGGGAGATGGGATGATGTAGAGACTGTCAGGAGGCAAATGGGATCCAATAAAATAAAGAAGAAACCTGCATGCAGTTGGGTCAAGTTGAAGAATAAAACCAGTTCATTTGGAATGGGAGACAACTCCCATCCACAGACCAGTCAGATATATGCAAAATTGGAAGAGCTCAAGAAAATGATTAAAGAAGCAGGTTATGTTCCTGATACAAGCTATGCCTTGCATGATACAGATGATGAACAAAAAGAGCAGAGTCTCTGGAACCACAGTGAGAGACTTGCACTCGCATTTGGCTTGATCAATGCTCCTGAATGTTCAACTATTAAAATTTTCAAGAACCTTCGTGTTTGCGGTGATTGTCACTCTGTTTACAAGTTTGTTAGTGAACTTCTCGGGCGGAAAATCATATTACGAGACCCTTATCGCTTCCATCATTTCAGTGGAGGCAAGTGTTCTTGTTCTGACTACTGGTGATAGAATTGTGATTTATTCTTCAGAAAATATGGTTTTATGGGTCATGACACATTTACAGTAGTCACTCTTTAAGCATTAGAATTCTAGGAACGTTATGTGGAAAAATGTTCTCTCTATTGATTCTTCCATTCACTGAAACCAAACTTGATGGGACGAATATTTGTTGATTTTTCCATTTCGGTCATTGGTATTTGAATACTTTCATACACTCAACTATTGGGTTAGTTTCACTTATAATTTTTTAATTTATAATTCGTACATATTATGATACTTAAATTTTATTTTGTAACATAAAAATCATTCAATTTTATATATTCGTCACTTTAAAATATTTCTATTTATTTTTTCGTTAAAAAACTAACAAACGTACTATGTGACTTTATAAGTTAATATTTTTTATTTAGTCACATCAATAATCATGTCATAGCCACCATCATCATTTTTTTTTTTTTTTTTTTTTAAATATTGATATTTGAAGTAAAAAAGTGATTTTCATCCATAGTCATCACTATTTTATTTCATCATCCTAAGACAAATAAAAAATTATTACAAACTCTAAAAAAATAAAAACAATTAAAATGGAAAGTTAATTAATTTAACTAATTACATTAAATGAAAAAGAAAAAGAAATCCAACAAACAGATAAAATAAAAAAATTAAAATTGAAAATTAGTTAATTTAATTAATTAAATTAAATAAAAAAGAAAAAGAAATAAAACAAACAAATAAAGAAAATAAAATAAAAATTGAAATGTGAAGTTTTTTTTTTTCTTTCTCAAAAGCAATTAAATTGTTAATACACAAGCTGACATTTAGAATATTAAGACAAATTTGTTTAAAATGATACTATTACATCATATGAATATCTAACTACAAATCTCTTAATGAAACAATTCCTAATTAAAAGCATGTGAGGATATTTGTCTTGATCGACAATCATAATATTCTCGAGCTTGATATAGAGATAATAATTTATAGAGTGGAGTGTTTTCTCATAACCTTCTTTGCACTCATCTATAATGCTTATTTTCTTATTTATCTATCAACTTCGATTTAGATAGCGGATATCGTTTTACTGAATTCAAAATCAGAGATTATGAAAATGTTAATTCAACAAGTTGGATTTTTATTTGAAAATTACAAAATATTTTACTATAACGAAATGGATCAGAAATAATTACAAATTATTTGAAAATTCAAGTTTTAGATACAAATTGAAATGATTTTTTATAGAGAAAAATTTTCATTTTTAAAGCAATTGGAATTGAAAAGTTAAGATTTTAAGAATTGGTCGCAAAATTAGAAGGAGAGATAGAGTAATATTAAAGTGAAGGAGAAGATGGTTGACGGTGATGATGGTTGACGGTGATGATGGTAGAGAAAAAACATTCATGAGTTGGTCAACGACGAAAGAGTTAATGGAGAGGAAGAGAGAGTTAATAGAGAAAGAGAGAATTGTACATGATCATAATTATATTTTTTTTTGAAGTACAAAAATAGTAGTATAATTATTATCACATGTGTGGTGTAGGTGTGTAATGTGAAAAAAAGAAAATAAAAAAATATGAATTATAAAGTCACATAAACATTCTGTTAATTTTTTTACGGTAAATAGACAAAAGTATTTTAAAGTTATTAACATGTAAAGTTTAATGATTTTTATATTATAAAATAAAGTTTAAATATCATAATATTAGTGAGTCATAAGTTGAAGGATCATGAGTAACTAACCTTTAACTATCATAATGGAATTTTTAGAAGGCACATTTGTCACTTACAGATGATTCATCAACTAAAATAGATGGTAATTTCTTCTCTGTTGCTATGACAACACCATTAGAAGCTGCAACCACCAGATAATTATCACTAACAAGAAAAAGAAGAGCAACAACAGTAACCAAATCGAAATTAAACTGGGAAAAAAAAAACCCTTTGATCCTTAGCGATGTTTGTCCTGATCCAACTGCTGTTAGGACATGTTCAATCTGAACAAGCTTTCCAGAAGGACTGCAATTTAATGTTATATATATATATTAAAATAATATGATTTTGCAAACCAAAAAAAAAATTAGAAATGTGCTGACTAAGAACAATATTTGAGATTTGCTTTAACACACACTTTACTTCTTATTTTCTAGAAGTTAATCCTTAGAGTAGCATCAATAAGAAAAGTTTTTTTATTATCATATATCAATAACATGAAACTTTAGAAATTTAAATGATTTATAATATATTTTTTCCCACTATATAGTGTAATTAGCTTTATGTTATATATATTTTTTTTAAATTATAATATTTGCAAAAATTGAAAATCAATATTTTTATTTTTATATGGATAACATATTATAATTATACTTGTAATATATTAATTAGTTTGACGTAATGATTATAAAATTTGTGTTTATGGTTTAAGTTATAATTTTTTTTTTTTCAAATGATAGTAATTGAAAAGCTATATTTTTTTATATTTTTATTTTTAATTATTATAATAATTTATTTGAATTATCATAAATTATATGCGCATAGTTGGATGAAAATATTATTAATTTATCTTTTTTATTTTTTTTTACATAAAATATGTTAATATTATTTAAAATAGTATAAAATATAAAATATTATATTTATTAGAACAAATATTATCATTTTTATATAGTTATTAATTGAATTATATATGTGTCTTTTTTTTTTTTTGCACTAATATTTTATTTGATAAATTTTAACTTTTTTAATTTAAATATGTGAACTATTTTGAAAAAATGAAAATTTAGAATAAAAATAATTAAGAACAGAAAATTTAGTTTTAATTTTACATAATTTTATTTTATTTTATTATATGTATATATGTATAAAAGACTATATTATTATAAGAGACAAATAAATTTTAAATTTTAATATGTAATTGAATTATTTTTTTTTTAAATAATGATTTATAAATTATTAATTTTAAGTGTTGATATATAAAATAGTCTAAAATAAATTAATATTTTCTTTTAGATTTTAAAAATTAAAAAACTACTTATTTATTTAATAAAATTTAATAAATTTGAACCAATATTATTAAATATTATATCAAGGTATTAGTAAAAAATGAAAAATTGTTATTTATTTATGTTAGAATTAATTTAAAAAATAAAAATAATAATTAGTTTTAATATATTAAAGTATTAATTGACACAAAGAAAAGAAATAAATTTTCCTCTTAAAATTTATAATTAATTTTCTATTTATAAATTTTCTATAATTATTCTAGAAGATATATATAATTAATAATTAAATAATATTTAAAGATAAAATATAATTATTATTTTTTCAGAGATGCATATAATTTAAAATAACTAAATCAATCAAAATATACAAATAAAATATCCATTTAATAAAATTATTATTAATTCAAATAAAAATTTAAATTTTTTATGTGTTTATTATCCCATTTATCAATTTCATAATTAATTTTATTATCATCATTGTTGCAACTATTATTATTATCATTCACCTAATTTTATTTGTATTGATTTAAGCATTATATTTCGTCCCGAATTTCGTTTTTCTAAATTCGTCACTACGTAAAATAATATTCTCATATTATATTATTATTATTTTTTTAAATAACATCATTATATGTCAAAATTTTTGTCAATGTTATAAAAGTAAAACAATTACATAAAACAAATTGAAACTTTCTTAAGTTAGTAGTGTCAAGTGTAAAAGCATTAATGTATGTGTCAAATGTCAAGCTCTAATTAAATTTTTGCATGTAATCTCTCTCTCTCTATATATATATTGAAAATTTAAAAATTAAAGTATTGCACAATTGAAAATTTTGAAACTAATTATAACTAAAATTTATGAGTTTATAATTAACAAATTAAAATATTGAATGATGATAAATTATTAAATTTAAAATGATAATATTCAAAATCTATTTTATAGAAAACTAAATAGATAAATTTAGTTTGAATTTTATATATTTTTGTAATTATATTTTTATTTATTAAATTTGTCATAATTTAAAATTTAGTTATAATTCTATCATAAAACATAATTATTAAAAAATTATTAATTAAAATACCAAAGACTATATTGATCTTAAAACTAGTTATTATATTATTTTCACTTTAATATTTAAATTTCAAATAAAGTTAATTTAATTCTTTTAAATTTACAATTTTGATTAAATGATCTATTAATTTGATTATTATTAATTTTTTAAATTCATAAAATTAAAAAATGTAATTAATTTTTATTGGTTTAAAAATTAAATTAATAGTATAGTATAATAAATTTGAATATCAGTTTCACTTTTATCTTCAAAATAAATATAAATAATTATTAATTTAATTTTAGAATATAATAGTAATTAAATTTTCTCAAATCAAAGTAAAATTTGATAATATATATTTAGGATTAAGCCTTTATAGAAGACGGGGAAATTTGTTGTCAAGTTAAAAAATGATTTCTACGACGTCGTTCGTATCGTTTGCTCCGAGCGAGACCTACCTCCAATGAGTGACGTGGCAGCACTCCGTGGCGGTTGGGTCGAAACCCTTTTATGCACGCCAGATTCTCTCTCTCTCTACACCTCGCGCACAGAAAAAACCCTATTAAAACCCTAGCCGCTGTTTTACTGCTGCTCCAACTGCCATTTCATTTTTCAGGTATTTTTTGCACGCTCCGCCTTGACCTTCATCACACAGCTACCCTGCCTTTTGGTATGCTTAACAGTTTGAAGTTAAGAAATTTTCAGTTGAAAAAAAATTTCGTTTCATATTTGAAATTTTTTTAGCACATTTAGTGGGAATTCGTTTCCTGGTGCGCGATTCATTGCAGCAATTGTTCTCGTATATAAGTTTGAATTGCGGCGTGGAGGTTAGTAGAAGGTGAAAAATGGCAGAAGAGAAAGAAGAAGTGAAGACGTTTAAGGAATTGAGGATATGCGAACAATTAGTGGAAGCTTGTGACAATTTGGGCTGGAAAAACCCTACGAAGATACAGGTTGAAGCAATTCCTCATGCACTTGAAGGTTTATTCTCTCACTCTTATTAATCTATCTCGAATTCAATTTTATTTATTTGTTCATTTTGGGAATCTGATTTTGTTGACAATGTACTTTAAATTTGTAGGCAAGGACTTGATTGGTCTTGCTCAAACGGGTTCTGGTAAAACAGGAGCTTTTGCTCTTCCCATATTACAATCACTTCTTGAAGCTTCAGAGAAATCTGTGCAAGCTTTCTTTGCTTGCGTGCTCTCTCCTACAAGGTTTTTTATCTTCTCATTGATTTGATTCTGAAACAGAAGTTGTTTTATTCAATTAAGAATTTCAATTCCTACATATATATATATGGGGTTATTTACATTATCTTTTCCTGTTATTTAAGGGAGTTGGCAATTCAGATAGCGGAGCAGTTTGAAGCCTTAGGAGCTGGTATTGGTGTGAGATGTGCTGTGGTAGGCTTTTACTCTGAACTTTTAAGGGATATACTGTGCATATAATGAATTTCATGATTTATCTATTTGTCACATTCTCAAAACTATGTTATTCCTTTAAATTTTGCTATTAAATTTGTTTTTTCAATAGCTTGTTGGAGGAGTAGATATGGTGCAACAGGCTATTGCCCTGGGAAAGCGGCCACACATTATTGTAAGTGTTTATTTTGATAGTTCATCACTTTGAACTTTTAGTAAAACTGTAATAGGGTATGGCCGCATTTTGTTGGTCAGTATGATTCTTTGGTTCGATTTTTTTTGTCACTTCATGACCATGTTCAAAAACATTATTTTTTTTCTTTTTAACAGTTTCTTTCTTCGTTGTAGGTTGGGACCCCTGGGCGCCTTGTCGATCACTTGTCCAACACGAAAGGTTTTTCTCTCCGCATGTTGAAATACCTGGTATGATCTTGTTGCTAATAGTTTGTGAACTGTCATTTTTTGTTAGTTTTTCATCATTTATGCTGTGACAGTTATTTTTTGTTAGTTTTTCACCATTTATATGCCTAGCTAACTTGAGGATGTTTTTCCTGGATAGAAAATGCTAAAATAAATATGTCCATGTTACTGGTTGACGTTGCTTACCATTTGAATTATTTTGTCATTGTTTCTTGTTTGGTGTGCATGAGCAGGTCTTAGATGAGGCTGACAGGTTGCTGAATGAGGATTTTGAGAAATCACTTAATGACATCTTAGAGGTTATCCCCCGAGAAAGGAAAACATATTTATTTTCTGCAACGATGACAAAAAAGGTATGTAGTATTTGTGATGCTTTGTTTGCCATGAACTGGAAGTGGGATGAGGACATGAGGTTATTCTCTTGTTTTTGCAGGTGCGCAAGCTCCAAAGGGCTTGTCTAAGAAATCCAGTGAAGGTATGGTAATCTCATCTCCACCCATCTTGTCTTTCTCCAAGCTCATTTAGTTACTGGTAGCTCATGCGAGTCTTTCAATTCTTTCAGATAGAGGCAGCATCTAAATATTCCACCGTTGACACATTAAAGCAGCAGTATCGGTTTATTCCTGCTAAGCACAAGGTTTGTTCTTTTTCAATTGTTGGATTACTTTTGAGGATGCTATTATTAGGGACTAGGTTAGTTTGCAAAGAATGTGACTAGCGATTGGTGGTCAGAGTTTCATGAATAGTTATGAGGAAGGTATTTGCTTATTCTTGGAAATCAGTTTAATAAAGGACAGATCCTTAAAATTATATTCATATTTGTCTGAGGCAGTTGAAGAAAATAAAGTTTTGGAAAAGCATGCATGCGAGAGTTTGATCCTGAATGTCTAATAATATTTTGATCATGGTAGAAAGGGAAAGAAATAATTGATTCTTAATTTGTACCACACATATAATGCTGGGTGAGTGAAGTTTTTGCTTTCCTATAGGTGTTGGAAAAGTTTGAGGTCTAATGAACTTTCTGATTTTTATTGTATTGACTTATTTGCTGTCTCCACTGCCTCTGAGCATGTTTGGCTAATTCAAGCATTCAAATCAGAATGGCAATAAATTTTTCTCCCATCATAATACTTAACATTGAAGAATTATTAACAAATAAAGGAAAATTACATCTAGACTTAACTAAGAACCTTTCTGGTTAATGTATGAGGTAAATTACATCCGTCGTCCTTCAACTTATGACTAATGCATATTATCGTCATTAAATTAATTTTTGTAATAGTAATATCACTGCTGTTATACCATTTGTTTCATGAATATCCCTTGCCCAATTTTCCTTCAATTTTTTTAACGGAAAGTTGGGGTGAATGCCATGTCATCTTATTTTAAGTTAAACAATGCCACGTCAGCTTATTTTAAATTAAACAATGCCACATCACATTTGACCACTCACATTTTTATTTCTTTTCCACGCGCTCTCTCTCCCTCATCTAATCTCTCTCGGTTTTTCCCACTCTCTCATCTGCTTCACTCTTCCTCCTCCTGCTCTTTCTTCTCCATCATTTCCATGTTCTCTTCTTCTGCTTTCCTCTATTTCTCTTTGCATGC
>CANXYC011066097.1:0-137555 GCA_948193065.1 Aleurites moluccanus | reverse complement strand
TATAAAGATATATATATATATATATATATATATATATATATATATATATTACTATTATTACAACAAAACATATTTAATTTTATTTTATATATAATTTTAAATTTTTTAATTTAATATTAATTTAAAATTAAAAAATATCATCAATGACAATTAATTAAAAATAAATAAAAAAATTTAATTTTTGAGAAAAATATAAGTTTTAGATATATTAATTAATGAAAATAATAAATTTTGAATTATATAATATAAAATTATTTTTAAAATTTTTTTATTATTATTATTTTATTAATATTTTTTTAAAATTTATAATAAAATAAAAAAAATTTATAAAAAAAATTATTTAGTTCGAAATCAATAAACTGAAAATATTTAAATCAAAATAAATCAAACTGAAATTAATAATTTAATTATAATAATAATTTAATTTAATTTAAAAAAATATTAATTTTAAAATATTAATTTAAATTAATAACAATCATTTAAATTCATCAAATTAAATTGATGACATCCTAACCATTTCCTTGTGGACCATTTTTCAGCTTACAATCTTTGGTTACTTCCTGCAGATAATAATAATAATAATAATAATGCGTATTGGGAAACTGATTTCTTATAAGAAGCTCAAAAAATTTTAACAAAGAAGTATTATATTAATTAAAAAATAAAAGAAAGTGAAGAAAAATAAAAAAAAAAAAGTAAAAAAAATATTATTAAATTATAATTTATTAAAAATTGAAGAGATAAATTTTTTAAAATAAATAAATAATTATATTAATTTCGTTAAATTTTAATGACTAAATAAATCATCCTAATAATTTAAAAAAATTAACGAGACATGTGTCTCTTAGCTCTGAGTATATCTATCTCTGATTTTATATAATAATAAAATGATATTATTTAAAAAACGGATGTCAGTTCAAATCTTATTGATAAAATTAATAATTAAAAAAATAATTTATATTGAAAAAATAAATAATTAATTACAAATTCAAAAGAAATGATTTTCTTTTTACAATTAATTTATTATATTTTTATGTTATAATATTCTCTTTATATTTTTTTAAAGATAATCGAAAAAAATAATATCTCAAATTTTAACTTTTTTTTTGGGGATTAACCCTTTATTATTGAGTATTAAACTTGAGATTTTTAATTAATATAATAATGAAAATTATTCAGAGTATAAGAGTTTCTTTATGATAAAAAAGAATAAAAATATATATTTTTATTCTATATTTTTTAACATTATGAGAGGAAGTTTGAATCTTAATTTTCTTTTTATCCTAATGAGATATACATTCAAAATAATAGTAATAAAAAAAATAATTTAAATGGATAATAGAAAAATAACTAATATTGAATAATCTAATTGCCTAATTAGATCAAATGGAATATCATTAAATTAGGTATTAAAATTTAACCGTAATAAAAAAAGAAAAAAAAATTGAAACTATCAAGCGATAAATAGTACATTGGTTGATTTCATGTAGTTTTATAACTTTCAAATTACAAGAGCAATAATCTTTTTAAAAAAAAAAATCATTGTTTTCCATTGTATTTACAAACTAATGGGCAAATGATTCAGCTTAATTTAGAAACTCAAATTTCGTAAAAATTTAATTTAATTTAGTAAATTATGATATTTAAAAATGTATAATTAATATAATTTAATTATTTTTTTGAGCATTGGAAAGGATAATCGATTCCTAGTCTATTATTTAGAAAAATTTATACTTACTGTTAAATTATATCTTGGTGTGTATAATTTAATTATTTTAAATTAAAAAAAAAACCGTTTTGAAAAAAAAAATATCTAAATATATTAATTTTATAAGCATTCAATTCATTTAATAAAATTTAGTATTAAAAATTCAAAATATATTTATCTAATTTAAATATAATTATTTGTATATAAAAATAAAATAAAAATAGTTCTTTTATTACTTTTCAATTATTTTAAATATTATAAAATTCAATTCAATTATATTATTACACATATTTTATAACTAGAGTTAGAAATATGTATATAAAAAAATATTTACTGAGTATAAAACATGTATATAAAAAAATATTTATTTATATTGAATATAAAAATTTAACTTATATATTTAATTAACGAGTGATGGTATATTTTAATTTATATTTTATATCACGTTTAAAAAAAGTCTTTATGGATACATAATTCAGAATTTAGTTTTTATTTATTTACTCACAAGTCAGAATTTAGTTTTTATTTATTTACTCACAAGTCATACTTCTTCAGCAACTTTAAATCTTTAATTACATAAGTAGCAATCATTTTAAACACATAAAACATCTTTAATGCAAATCTATAGAACTGAGTTGATATTTTATGGATCTATTTTGGTTTTTTTATTTTGTTATTAGGAGAAAGCTTTTTTGACAATAGTTAGTGAATTTATACTAGTTGATGAAATTTATTATTAATTTTGTTTCACAAGTAAAAAAAAAATGCAAAGAAAAATAAAATTATCTATAAAAACTACAACAGTGGCTATTTTTTTTGAAAAGATAACTTAGGACTTACGAGTAAGAAAAACCAAATATCTAATGGGACTAAATTATATGTATTTAAAATATATATTTTATTAAAAAATAAATTAACTTAATCATGTCAGTATGATTTGATTTAGATAATTTTATAAAAATATTAATTCAGTTTGATTTTTTAAAATTTTTAAGTATGATTAATTTAATTTAAATAAAATTTAGTTTGATTTAAACCAAATCAATTGAATATGTATCACCTCAAATAACTTAATTTCAAGTAATTTTATTTTGAATCATTATAAGAAAAAAATTTTAAATTTTTTGCAGTAACTAAATAAATTTATAATACAAAATTAAAATATATTTACCATAGAACTTATTAATTACTAATATTATAAAGTTGGACAGAGGGATTCAACTGGTTATTAGAAAAACAAAATGCCAAAATCAAATGAAATTCATGCTACACTTTTATGGAGGAGTACTTTGTGGGCTGTTAATTTGTCACGCTTTCAAATTCCCTATCATTTAAAACAATTGGCTCAGCTTCCATTTTGTTTTGTCACTAAGCTTGATATTTTTATTGTCAAATTATATTATCCCTTTTCTTTAGGAAAAAAATTGAGTGGTGAACCAAAAAAGCACTTGACAGCTTTTAATCTCAAGTCACTGTCCTTGAACATCACTATCAATGGGACAAAGTTTTGGGTACTTCACTATTGTTATGGTCAATAACTAGGAACAGTTTTTGGATTGTTGTGGATTAGCCTTTTCCCTTCCCTTCCCAGCTCAACCAAAACATCACTCAGTCCTCAAAAACTCTAGGGCATGCTGCAGCTGCCCTTAATTACACTCATCTTTTTATACATGTCTTTACTGTATGGTCCAAATTTCAACACCTCATCTCTTTTCCATTTTGCTTTTAAGCTCTTTTGTCTTTTCCTGCATTTTTTGGCTCTCCCTCTCCAAAGTCCCCCCTCCCCTATCTTTATTACCCCCCTCCTTTAAGCTATAGGGCTTTCACTCTCTCTTCTCTCTCTCTTTATCTCTTTTTCAACTTTCACACGCTCACACAATCTCACACGTGTACACCTTAACCGAGAAAAAGGCCTTCTTCAGTCTTAACCCAAATGAGAGGAGAAAATAAATGAAAGTTGAAAAGAGTAGTTGGGTTTTTGTGGGCTGGATCTCAACTTATGCTTATATTAGGAGCCTGCAATGAGTTCTACACAACATAAATTCATTACAACTTGACAACCCAATTAATGATCCTTCGTTTTTTTCATTAATTAAATTAAAATCAATAATGTTTGAATGTGTCTCCTAAAAAAAAAAATTATATATACATATAAACAGGAATCAGGTGGGGGGCCAACTTCCTACTGTGCTTGGCACTTGGCAGGACAACTCAACTCAAATAAGTATGTTGTTGAATATAGTGAGGAACTGAAATTGAAATTTGGGCAAATGCGGAATATATATTTTTTTAATATTTAGGGGGTGTTTGAATAAAAACAAACGTTTTGTTAAAATAATCAGTTTTATTAAAAATGAGCGTTTATCATAAAGTTTCTCCCCCCAGCTTTTAAAATTTGCGTTAAATTTTAAAAATAATCTAGTTTCCTTTCTTTACCCAAACACTTTAAAAACCATAAAACTCGTTAACTTACTCCTAAAACGCAGCTTATAGCGTTTAGCTTCTTATCCAAACACCATCTTAGAAAGGTTAAAAAATTAATCAATAAAAAAATATTTTTCTGGTTGATGAAATTAAATATTTTACAAGAAAATTATTTTCTTTTTTTAAAATGATAAGTCATTATTTAAATTTTGATAAACTCATTATAATAAAATAAAAATATATAAATATAAGCTTATTAATCCATCAATTATTAATATTTACAACTAAAAATTATTGATGATCACTATTGACCATTTTCGATTACTGAAAATCATCCGATCACCAATAATCACTAAATTTATTATTTTTATATATTTTTTATATTTAATGATAAAATTTTAAAAGTATGATTTATAAATTTAAATATATTTATAATTTTATAAATTAAAATTTTTAATATTTTTAACTAAATTTTAATATAATCATAAAAGAACAAAAAATTAATTATTTAAATTTATTTAATCCTTGTAGAAAATAATTTTTTTAAAAATATTTTATAAAAAAAAATATTTTTTGCATACAAACCCAGCGTTGAACTAATGGAAAATTCTTGAAGGGCCTAGGAATCCATGTTGGAAATGTCCAGACAGACAGCTAAAGCCCATCCTCTGACTACGACGCTGTTCTATCCCAGAGATCCAAAAGCCTAAGCGCGAAATAAAATAAAGGCTGAAAAAACTTTCCCGCCGCGATTATAACTAGGGTGCCACGTTGGCAATCCTTGCGAAGCCGTATCCACCAATAACATTAATCTTCTACTTTCAATATAAACCCAGATGCTAACATTTACCCATTCATTCTCAGAAGCAAGAGCGTCTTTTCGTTTTCTTTGATTCTATTTAACTGTTGGCTTAAACACGAGGGTTAGGGTTTGCGAGACATTTTTCGATTAGTGAAGATGAGTTCAACCGGAGGATCGACCAAGGGTGGAAGAGGGAAGCCCAAGTCTTCAAAGTCTGTATCGCGGTCACAGAAAGCCGGTTTGCAGTTCCCCGTCGGAAGGATCGCTAGATTTCTCAAGGCCGGAAAGTATGCCGAGCGTGTCGGTGCTGGAGCTCCTGTCTATCTCTCTGCTGTTCTCGAGTACCTCGCTGCTGAGGTATGTACGATTTGAGTTTTGGTTTTTTTCATTTAATCGAAGATCTTATGCTATATTGTTTGTTTAGGGTTTGTTTGGTTTTAATTAGGTTTCTCTTTTTTTTCGAGTTCTTATAGTTGTTTTCATTTTTACGCTAAATTATGGTGTTTAATTTAATTGGTGCACGATGGGTTCAAGATGTTCTCAATTACATGAAATTATTCTTCTTCAGTATTTGTTAGTGTTGTTAAAGGAAATAACTATGCTTTGTTAAGAAGTGGTTCATGCTATTAGCGATTTTTTTTACAAAATTTCTAGTGGAGTTCAATATTTGATTGAGTATTTGTTTTTGTGATGATGTTTATTTGATTGATTTTGTGTTTATTGATTTATTGCTATTGTTTGCTAATGGGTGGTTGATTTTAGGTATTGGAACTTGCTGGAAATGCGGCAAGAGATAACAAAAAGAATCGGATTGTTCCAAGGCATATTCAGCTAGCCGTGAGGAATGATGAGGAGCTCAGCAAACTTCTGGGCTCTGTTACGATTGCCAATGGTGGTGTATTGCCCAACATTCACCAGACTCTCCTTCCTAAGAAGATGGGCAAGGGCAAAGGCGATATTGGATCCGCTTCTCAAGAGTTCTAGTTTTTTCACTTAGTTTCTAGTTGTTTAATTTAGGGATTCTACATCTGTAAATTTTTTTTTTCTTATTTTCATTTTGTTTTTTCTCCTAACGAGTAAGCGCTTGGAATGCTGTTTATCTCTTAGTAAAGCAATCAGTTTATCAAAGCTATGATGCACTTGTTATTATTGTTTTTTTTTTCTATCCAATATATTTTCTTAATATACCAGTGCGCTGGCAAACAGATTGGATGGGCATGGAGAATTTATCTACTAAAAGGTGTCTTAAGGCTGTTCTGTTCTACTCAAATGATTCTTTGCTTGCATGACTTAGAGAAGATTGTAAACCTACAGAGTTCTGTCTTACAGAAGCTTTAATTATATCAGAATTTATTATCCAAGTTAACTCGCTGAGTACGGCTATCTTGATGGTTAATACCCTGAATGGTTGTTGTGTTGCTTGAACTCGCCGAGTACTTTGCTTGAACTCGCTGAGTACTGCTATCTTCATGGTTAATACCCTGAATGGATGTTGTGATTTTGGTTTTCAGTATGAAGATGTAGGTCTTTGATAAACATATTTCAATAAAAAATTCGGCCAATTGAATGATACTGGAGTTATTATTGTGTCGTCATTTTACAATACTTTTGAGATCCCAATTTATAAGTCTCGAGAATTAATTGGCATGCAGCAGAGTTCAACTGTATTATCCGTCTACGCTTTGCATGGTAACGGGCTTAGAATTTTAGCGTTTTGCTTAGATTATTAAAGAGAATTCTTCTTACTATTTAGAAATCGAGTTATATAACCGGTGTGTAGCAGGTGTCTATTGTCCCAGATTCTTTCAGCAAACACAGTAATATATTATCTAAATGAGCACAAAATCTCTTGCTTCTAAGATCAACTGAATTGCCAATAATCCTTGATCTAAAACTAGACAATGTCTCTGGGAGAGCTTGACAAAAGAAAATACAACATTGGATAAGATCTCACCTGACTGTTTGAGCCTATTTTGAAAACAAAGTTCTAGCACGATCACTCTGCTTCTGAACATTGCCAAGTAGATTGACTTCAAATAACATGCAGTTGGATAATCCACCCCCTACCACCATGAGCAAGATATTTGATTGGCTATTGCTTTTAACTAGTACTGCATGAACTCTTCACTTTATGTTTTGGACAATTCTCGCAGGAAGCTATGCTTTGCATTCTTTTCATCTGCCCCAGAAATTGCTGTTTGAAGGAAGTATAAGAACAAAGCAAATGATAATGAAACATTATAGGGATGCAGATACGTTACTTAAATTTCTTTTCCATCTATAGCATTTTCAATTGCATCAATACAGTAGCAAACTGATTGACCCTGTGCCATGGCTTCTATCAGGTTCATTCTAGCTTCATGATGATGATGCAATACAAAGACGGTGTTTAGTGCAGCCCATCGCACTTGAAAGTTCGCTTCACTACCAGAAAAACCCAACCATTCAAGTGTTGCGTCCAACTGTTCCTTCATTGGATGAAACAAATCTTAGTTACCAAAAATGATTCATTTTCTAGTACATCAGTATTCATAAAAATCCAACCTAACCTTGTGAACATCAGAGTGATGTCCTTCAGAATACCCAAATACTAGGTGCTCCACCACCAAGCCTCCTAATATTATGCAAGAAAAATTGTTTAGAGTCTGCAAGAGAAGAAAGAATTAAGTCAATAAGTATCATACGGAAAAATCCAATCAATGCCGAGTAAGGAAGCATTTTATTTATAGTTGCGCATGGATTTTATAGGTAATACTCTCTTGCAACTTGCATGTTAACAAGAACAAAAGCAAGGTACAAGACTTCTATAATAGGTTAAATTCACAGAGTCATTTCATGGTCTCTTTTCTTATACTAAATGACTATGAGTGATCAAATATGAAGCTAGGTGAAATGATTGTATCATTCATTGTAATCTATTTTTTTTTGCTTTCGTTCAACTAACAATGATAATTATTTGTTGATAACTGTCCTAAATAGTAAGATTTCCACAATAACTTGCAAGCTCTAAATGAAGGGCCCCACGTCCATTCCAAACTAAGAAAAGTAACATGATGTGAAGCAGCACTATAGCAGGTATTAAGCATCAAAACATTCGCTGCCAGAGAATTCATCAACCAATGCTAAAAACAACCTAGTTGATACTAGCATGCTAATTTTTCTTTTGCTTTTGCACCCCACTATAATAAAGGTCATATGCCAATGAAAATAATATTAGAAATCAAATGCTATTAACCTGCCAATTTTGGATTAACTTCTGATTTCGTGGCTCCACTTTAATAAAATCAGTAATTATACAGGTCAATAGGGTCTATTTGCATAGGTCCAAAAGATCATTATTAATGTGAATCCATTCTATTCTTTCTCCTTTCAGTATACAAATATCATTCTCATTTTGACTACATATCCTATAAGCTAGTAGCTTTCATATCACATTTTCACTTCAGCTTCACAATCACAAAAATCATGCCACCATATGACATTACCTGCAGCCAATCATATCATGTGCTGTCCATGCAACAAATTAGAACAAAAAAAAAGAGTCTTCACCTTGGATGAAATTTTGTCTCTATTGCCCTGCATGATCCAAGAATGCATAAATCAAAGAGTTCTGGAAGAAGAAAGTCATCTTTAAGATAAATCTCTGAAGCCAAAAAAGTGTTGCACTTGCAACAAGTGTTAACAAAACAGAAATAGATGTGATATTTAGATAGAAAGTTATACTCACGGCAAGGTTTTGAAAATTTGAGTTTTGAGATACTGTTTTATTTTAGTTATATTACTAATTACACAACCATAAAGCCAGGTGAATGATAACTGAAAATAATATAAAAGTAAGCTTACAAATTATAATATAATTACTATTAGGACAAAAGCACAGTTGGGCAGGTTTATAGAATGAAGGCTTTAAATAGCATCAGGACCACAAAAGCAAATTCAATTCACATATGGTTTTCTTCAACTCCACAATGCCAAGACCTCTGAATGACAATAAAAAGAGGCAAAGCTTTCATGGAACCCAGAACATACTAGAAGAATCATGTTTTAATATATTCACTTTCACATAATCAAGAAGTGTCACTTGCAGGCAATCCTGTGAATTTTTTTAAGCAATTAGAGAAGGAAAATGTGAAAGAATGTCTCACCCCATGGTATGATTCTCCTATGTCTTTCCTTAGCATCTGTGCAGCCCCAACCTGCATGCAGGAAGAGCCATGAATAATGAAATAAATATAGGGAACTGATAGATAAAAAGCAAATTAAAATAGAAAGAAATGGCTCTATCAAGTCATTTTAAATCTTTCCTGTCTTCAATGACAATCTTCAACATATGATTATTCGGATCACGATCCAAACTGAAGGAGTATGTGAATTAAAGGAGAGAAATTCTTTGAGGTAAGTGGCCATGTAGACACACAATAAAAAAAAAAAATCTGAAACGTCAATGATACCCTAATTTGAAAATTGTGAACAGAATTTAAATTCTATCATCCAAGTCTATCCAAGTACTGTAAAATTGCAGACGTTCAAGTCATTGCCCTCTCAACATTTTTTTCCTTTAAATCTTAAAGTTAAAAAGCAGAGTGAATGACAGCAGTGGTCTTACTTCTCTGAGAAACTCAAATCCCAAAAACTCTACTTTCCCTCCTGCAAAATTGCCATCTCTCAGTTCTTCTAAGGATGGTACTCTATAGCGTTTTGGGAGAGCCCCGAGCAAGTAGCCAACTAGAAAATGAGCAGCTTCATGCTGCAAAAGTTGCAACTTTTACAGTTAGAATATCACAAAACAAAAATGGCAAGTTGCCAGCGTACATTATATGCTGCCCGAATAGGGCACTAACTAAAATTCCACTTCTTAGCAGCTGAGTCACAATTCGTTTATGGATTTGGATGGATAAATTCACATTAATAAGACTCTTATTATTTGTTTATCTTACTTGTAGACACAGGAAATGATATTCTTCACAGCTAGACACTCTTCCTTCACCGTCTGCTAAAGGAAACAGAATAGTTTGTTCTATTGAATCCATGACTGAATCAACTAATGGTCGAAGGGGCGATAAATCTATCCCAGTAAATTCGAATTGATCCAATGCTGATCGATTTTTAGGTACCTACACCACAACCAAATATCCCAAATCCCCAATCAAAGAACGAAATCGCGATAATATTTGATCACTGCAGCACATGAAAGTGAAACTTCCGCCAAAATCATAAATAATTTACAGTTATCTTTGGGTGTGTTGGGACTTGTGAGAGAGACCTGTTTGGCGGCGCCAAAGCCACGGAGGCCAAAGGGCTTGCCTTGTAATTGCTTGACAAGAGACAGCGCCGTCTTGAAATTTCCTTTCGAAAGCTCTCTGTCCACTCTTTTTAGAGCCCCACGACGTCGTATGGCATAATCGGCTTCCTTCATTTTCTTCGGGGCTAGAATCGCGTCACCTGGAGGTCCTAGTCGGAGCTCTGCCGCAAAGTTCATGCTTTCCCTAGTTACTCTGCTTCGTTTCCTGGGAAAAAAAAAATTAGCCACCACCCATCAAGATCATAAAAAAGTGGGGAAAGTTGAAACGTTGCCGTTTTCCATCTTGCAGTTTAGCCAGATTGTGTGATCGAGGATTCAGGTGGGAAAAAAAAAAAAGCATTTTTAAGAATCAGAAAACCAAATTGAGGTTCTTTTAGTTTTCCTTTTGAAAGGGCACAGTGATCCATTACACGGGCTTAGTTTCTCTTCCACAAACAAGATTCTGCTCTTTTAGAATATTCACTTCATCTTCTTCAATTGATGTATCGAGAAAGCAAGCATTGGAGCAAGTGGACAAAGAGCTAGCCAAAGGAGATGAGAGAACAGCACTCTCTCTTGTCCAGGATTTGCAGGGGAAGCCCAGTGGTCTTCGCTGTTTCGGCTCTGCAAGGCAGTTACCACAAAGGCTTTACGCATTGGTTGAACTGAAATTGAACGGAATAGAAACAGCTTCTCTTTTGTCTCCTGTTGATACGACACTTGGTTCTATAGAAAGAAATCTACAGCTTACTTCTCTTTTATGTGGAATTGCTGCTTGGAATGCTTTTGGGTTTAGCCCACAACATATTTTTTATTTTTCTTTGGGATTGTTGTTTTTATGGACACTAGACTCTGTAAATTTGTTTTCTTGGATTGCTTTGCTCCATAGAATGCTCTGTTACTATAATATCTGATATAATGGGTTCTGTATAGGTCTCTTTTAATGGAGGAGTTGGAAAATTGGTTCTTGATACAATTGGTCATACATTTAGTCAGAAGTATCACAACAGGGTTATTCAAGTAAGGACCATGCACATAATATGTTTGATGAAATTTCTGCTATTTCTTGTTTCAAGCAAAGCAACATGTCCAAGTAGGTTCAATTTTTTTCTCTATCAGTTAGAACTATCTATCCTTGGTAACTATGAGCATTTAATCTCTTAATTCCCAGTGCAGCATGAAGCTGGCCATTTCTTGATTGCCTATTTGGCGGGCATTTTTCCAAAGGGTTATACACTATCAAGCTTGGAAGCTTTACAGAAAGAAGGATCTCTCAATGTTCAAGCAGGGACTGGTTTTGTGGACTTCGAGTTTCTTGAAGAAGTAGATTACTTTTCCAATCTTAATTTATTTAACCTATGGTACTGTTGATGCTATATCGATTCTTAGCTCTTTCCATTAGATACAGGTGAATGCAGGCAAAATATCAGCTACGGTATGTTTTCAACTTCTCAACTTCAAATTTGCTGCTTGTTAGTGAACATATCAAACTGAAAGTTGTTGGTAGTCTTGTAGAAAGCTATTGCTCCAGTAAAAGTCAAATGCCTGTATGCCCGCACTACCAAGTCTATGGTCTTTGTTTAATAATGCAGAAGATCAGTAGTTTAAATCCTCTTTCCTTGTAAACATCTCTGATACGCTAGGACAAAAAAAAAAAGTTGCCGTAGAAAGTAGAAACAATGAAGCCCCCTTGGTGGAGGGATAAATTCTTATATTGGGACTATATATTGGTAGACTTTGAACAGATTCTCATGCATAGCACTAGCAGGATTAGTAACTGAGTACCTTCTTTATGGATATGCAGAAGGAGGGCTTGCTGATATAAATAAGGTCCGAATAATTTTCTCTGCTTAAATGTTTTCATTGTATATATTTTTCTTAACTTTGACATCACTGATTAAAGTTTTTTCTTTTGATTATTACACAGTTGGATTTGCTGCTAAAGGGCTTGGGATTCACACAGAAGAAAGCAGATGCTCAAGTCAGATGGTCTGTACTAAACACTGTTCTAATTTTACGTCACCGTGAAGGAGCCCGAGCTAAGTTTGCAGAGGCTATGTCTATGGGAAAATCTGTAGGATCCTGTATTGCCATTATAGAAGATAATATAGATGATGCTGGTATCTAATTGGAAACTGGGCTATATACTTTTAGTTCCCACAAATACAATCCTTTTGTAAATTTTTTCTTTCTAACAAAATTTATTAACTCTTGTGGATTACAGTCTATTTGTTACTCCCTATATATTACATTCGCCTAAAACAAGAAATTAAGTAATAGTAATATAGAATGAGTATGCAAGATCTAATGAGTAATGATCCTAAGCTTGTGACTTTCATCATGGTGTTTGAATTAGTAGCATGTATTGAAAATTATTAATTCCATGTTTTTATTTTTATTAGATATTTCAAGTTAGTTTTTTCATCTATAAAATATAAGTAAAATTATAATATGAAATAGAATTAGTGAGAAAGGAATGAGTTATCTTCCAACTTGTAAGAAAGGGATGAGTTTAAAGGGAGTTATCTCTTATTTTATCACTCATCCTTTGAACTTATAAAAGAATTTTCTTTTTATTTGGTACCTAATATATATTTGGTAGGTTAGCTTTGTTATACAGTTCACAACAGAGAAAACAACTGTAATTTATATATCCGCGAATAAAAAAATAAATATAAGGTGAGTTTTTCCCTTTTATAAACCTATTTCATTCTAATTTAAAATTAATGGAGCATTGTGTGACAACGATGGTTTAAAATAAACCATTCATCCAAAAACAAAACACTAAAATTTTGATTTGATCTCCAAAACTATGCCGTAAAATGAAAATTACTAGTCTTGAAATTTCCCAAAGTCAAGTCAAACTAAACTTCCAAACTGCCAAATCCAAGAAAAGCAAAACGCAAGCCAACTCTCAAAACTCTCCCTCTCAAAACCTTGTCTTCTCCCTTTACGAAAAGGATTATAATTTATAAATTATGGAGGTTCAATGGGTTCTTGTATGCCATGGAGCTGCCACACTGTTAGTGGTCGTCTCTTTTCTCTGTGGTCAATGGCCCATCTTCCAAGGCACTCCAATTGAGCGCATCCACAACTTCCTCACCTTCGGCGCCTACGATTACTTTTTGTACTCTCTCTCTCTCTCTCTCTCTCTCTCTCTTCGTAGACGTTTTCTTTTTCAATCTGTTGATATTTTGGGAATTGATTTTGGAGCTGTTGCTCAGGCGTTTTGTAGGGTCCATTTTCGGAAGTAAAGGCACGAATTTCGTTCTTTCTATTGAGCATTTTTGCTGCGATCGACCTAACCCTACCTTACAGGTATTATTTTCGTCAAAAGTTTGTTTCTTGCTCTCTCTTTCTTTTGTTTATGAATTTTGTGATTATAAAGTAAAAAAAGACAAGTTTTTAGGGTTAGATGTTCGTTTGTGGTTCAATTGTGTTGGAATGTGTATTTACCAAGTGTTTTTATTAATTGATATTATTGAATTAGGAGGTTTTTTTTCCTTAGATTTTTAGCGTTTACATGCTGCGAGTGGAAATTTTTATTGTATGCTGTGCTTTAAAACGAATCATTGTTGTTGCTTTCATTTTAATTCAAACGCAGGATTCTTGAGGATGATTCAACTTTAGCTTTCTGGTGATATTTAGCTTTACTTGGACTTACTTTATATTGATTTAGGATTACCTAAAACCTTGGATTGCGATTTCTCCGGATACTTTGAACGGAATCCTGATTTCGGGGATAGAAAGGAAAGGGAAACAATTCCTGTCTAATTTTAAATCGAAGGATGTATGTATTATTCGATATTTATGTCAATCTAAAAAGCCCTTGTAAGGGTAATATCTTATCAAATTTGCTTTTATGAAAGGTCAGCTCAGTTCAAATCAATACAATGTATATGTGTGTCAGGTATATCAAATAAATAGATAATAGCTTATATATCAAATTTATGCTTTATGATACTGATCAAGTCATATGAGAATCCATTAGAATTATGTGCATGAAGTTTAAGGATATAGGATTTGAACCTGTAAAGAGGAAATTAAAGTGCGAACTGTGGAAATATGGAAATAACGACAAAAAAATAAAACCAAAATAAATTAAGGAAAGATCATGTAGTTGTACTTAAAAGTTTCAATCGAACGAGCTAGAAAGGTTTGGATTTTTACCATCAATTTATCAAATTTATATTTAGCGCCTTGAATATCAGAAATATATAAAAGGAATTTTGCGGGTTATGCAGTTAGAGTTGTCAAATGGGAAAATGATTTTGAATCTTTCTCATCTATCAGCTTTTGAGGAAACTGAACTTTATCCTGCTATTCCAATGCACATAAGACGGTACCCTTTCTTTTATTGCAGATTACCCATCTTACACTCAAAACTTTTCTATTCTGATATCAGATTATATATTTGGCAATCATTGGAGCAACTTATTACTTCATCATAAGTTCATCCTTTAGCTACATTCCTGGGTATTATTTAAGTGGAATTCACAGGTATGTAAAGAGTCGTGGATATTAAATATCCGAGTGTCAAATCCTTGACTTTGCATGAATTTTTTAATTGATTGAATATTCTATATGCTTGCAGGTACACAAGCTTGTTGGCAGTAGTTGTTGGTGTTCTACTCTTTCTATTGACTAGTTTTTCTGATCCAGGAACTGTTAAGGCTGAGAATGCTTCAGCATATCTCTCTGCCTATCCATATGACAATATTATATACACAGAGAAAGAATGTTCCACTTGTAAATTTCTCAAGTGAGTTTCTTGATTTTGTTGTTGAATATCCCTTGTAAGTTTTCAACTTAAAATCTTTTAATACGAGCTTTTCCTCTGCTCCAGACCTGCTAGGTCCAAGCACTGTAGCATATGTGATCGCTGTGTGGCACGCTTTGACCATCATTGTGGATGGATGGTTTGTATTCTATTGCCTTTTTTGTTTATATTTTTACAACATTTTTGCAATTAGTTAGGCTGTGCAGCTTTAACACATCTCTGGTTTCTGGTTTCCCCTTAAAAGTTTTCTGTATTGCAGTTTTGAGTTAACACACATCAATTTTTTTTGTTTCCACTCAAGAATTTTCTTTATTGCAGAATAATTGTATAGGGGAGAAAAATACACGATACTTTGTAGCTTTTCTTTTATGGTAAGTACTATATGATTTGTTGGCTCCAAATGTAAAGCAGAATTATTTTCTTGAAGATGTATTTTTGTTGCTTTTCTTAATAAAATATTAAACCCATTTTTACAGCTGATACCTAATAGACAGAGCAAAATGAATGTTCTGCTATTTATGTTGAGGAATTAAATTTGATTAGTGCTTGAGAAGTTTCTGTTTTTTTTGCCTCTTGACATGCCTACTTATTCCTTCACAAAATTGTTTGGCATTCATGACTATAATGCACATTTGTTTTACCTCTTGTTTTATCATTGTTTATATATTTATTTTATTTAATTTCGAATTGTTTTGCAGGCATTTCCTTCTTTGTATATATGGAACAATTGCCCTAGGGTTGGTTCTCGCAGGACGAATGAAAGAATTAAGGATTGTATATATTCTTACTGGTAAAATCAACTTATAATTATCATCTTCTAGTTAACAACTGTTTTCTTTATGAATGTAACGGCTGATCTTTTCTTTATTTGCAGTTTACTATGGCATTGAAAATTCATTTCGTAGTTTAGCTCCACATGTTGTACAGGTGAATATCATTCCCTTTGACACTTTGGTTGCATTTTCTCGAGTCAACCTTTTCATTAATTTTTATTTGGTGCCTACAGTGGCTGTTGGGCTCGTATAACACACAAATACTTCTTATGGTGTTTCTTGCCATAGTTTCTCTCTTACTGGCGGGATTCTTTGGATACCATGCCAACTTGTGTCTTACAAACACCACAACAAATGAGGTCAGCTTTGCTTTCCCTACAATTGTAAAACTAGTTTTATTTTTTGTCGTGGAAATGAAAATAAGCAAGGGTAGGATCAATAATTAATGACATGGGAGAAGCTCATATTGAAACCTTAATTCCATCCCTGAAGCTAACATCAGTATGCTCTTTTACTTTTTGGTTGAGAATTACAGACCTTCAAGTGGGAAGAGTACCTTGCATGGCAAAGGAAGCTAAATGAAGCAAGGGTTAGTGCTGCAGCACTTAAAGCAAGCATCAATGGGATGAGTAATGAGGCAAAGCATCCAGAAAGCAAATGTAGAGGCTTTTTCCGGAGATCCCCCCTTGAAGATGCTGAGGTTGTTAAGAGAAACATGTATGATAAGGGGCTCTTTCAAAATATCTGTGAGGTAATCTTTCCATTGTCAACAAGGGCATCATTTTTGAGGAAAAAATCTAAGTCTGGCTGAGACGGTTGTAATCAGGTATTCACTGGGCAGTTTCCATGGTTTTGCTCTTGTTTGGACTCATAGTGCATGCTTGAGAGCATACAATTGAACCTAATGGGATGTAATCACATAAAAATTCAAAATAACAATGAAATAAACAAATTGTTCCATTACATTCCGTTAAGAGGCTACCAAACATGCATATATCAATGCCTCCAAGGGTAATCATTGAGAGTGTTGTATGTCCTCATTTCGTTTGCTGATAGAATAGGCGAAATATAGCTGGTAGGCCTATGGATTCGTCCGTTGCAGAGTGTAATCCAGTGGCCTGTGTCATGGGCAGATTATTTTTGGGCAGAGACATCTCTCCTTCTGTAAGAATAACATTGTCAGATTTTACTTGAAAAGTGAAGAGCATTCAGTTTCTTATGTCATCCATGTTGATAATTTAAAGGGACAAAAGCCCTATGGTTATGTCAACAGGAAGTTCTGATTTCAAAAATAGTGCAATGTCCTTCATTAAGATTATAAAGTGGGTGCTTGTATTTCAATTTGAGAATTCAAAAAGGTTTTAGCATTGAATATTTAATTTCAAATGGTAAAATGAAAATATTTGATTTCTAATTGAAAATATATTTTGATCATTTATTTATTTTTTAAATAATTAGGAGTATGTTATGAAAATTTCAATTGATAGATTTTATTTTTGTAGAAATCTCAATTTAACAATAAGAAACTCGAACACCTTTGAATAATTTCATTGTCCACCACCAACATTCCGAATAGTTACAGTTTGCACCACCTACATTCTTTAGCCGTTTCAATAGTTTATTTTACATTTGTTGGCCTGTATGATAATTTGACAATTAGGGTTTATTAGATTTAGTATTTCAAATATTTAAATTCTTCTTATGTGCAAAGCTAATTAGAAATTTACTTTTTAATTTAGTTTATGGTCATCAAAATACATACATAAACACACGCTAAAAACAAGTTAAAATAAATAAATAGCATGGAATTCCTTTTATTTTTTTTTTATTTTTTATTTTTAAACAAGACATGCTGGGGTTTTCATTTAAAATAATAATAATAATTGTATTACAATATAGATTGTAATACGGTCAATATTCCTTAATACAAAAAATATAAGAAAAAAAATAGTACAGGATTGGTAAACATCGCAGTTATTATATTTTTTAGGATTAATCATAAAAAAAAATACATTTTTATGAAATCTTTAATTTTAACATGAATTTTTAATTTTAATATCAATTTTCCAGTTAAATTTTAGGTGATATGATCTAACATGATAATTTTTTAATATTATTATAATTATGTCAGATAAAACATAAAATTAAAAATAATAATTAATTGTAAAAAAAAAAAAATTTAAACTTTTATAAATATACAATTTTTGTATGAAATTTTAATTTTAACAACTCAAACTTTAATCTATTAAATTTTTGCAATTTTATCATCGATCAATTTTTATTTTTTTAATAATATCATAATCACTTCAAATAAAATATAAAAGAAAAAAAAATTTTGGAGGAAAACAAAGTCATCTCGTCATGAATAAATTAAAAATCAAAATCAAAGCCTCCAAATTTTAGATTTTCTTGGGTAGTTGTTTCTGATGGATATGTTTTTTACTTAAAATTTTGAACTCAGTGAAGTGAATTGAAAAGTGGGTTTTTGTAATCTCACCTGTTTTTAATATTTTTGGATTATTTTCGATGTTTGACCTGGGTTGAATTATTGAAATTGACTTTTAGATCTTTCTTTTTTTTTTTTTTGGATTTTATATTTTATCAAACTTGATTATATATTATTAAAAAAAATATCACACTATTTCAGGATATTGGATAATTGGCTTGAAAATAAATTTACAAAATTTAATAAAGTAATATATGGTTTATAAAAATTAAATATCGATGCAGAAATTATAAGTTCATGAAAGTTTAAGAATTTTTTTACAATTAATTATTATTATTATTATTTTTTTATGTATTATCTTACGTAGGGGAATCAGGAGAATTCCTTGAGAAATTGAGGGGTAACATATCCAAGGTATTTGAAACTTTATACATCTTGGACTAGTTAGGGCTTCAAATATGGACCTCAGACCTCAGTTATCAAAAATTTGACTTTCTGATGGACCGGAATGGAACTCTCGACTTTTGCTTTCCTGGAAAACTCGGCAATTTTTTCCCTTTTTTTCTTTTTGTCCACAACAGTTTTTTCAATGGTGAGCTTAACGTAGTCTTATTATTGAGATGATTTATTGGTGCATGCTATGTAGCTTCTGCAATGGGTTCTGGTGTTATAATTGCTTGGGCTTTTTAAATGGAGACCGTCATTATAATCCAGCCCAACTATGGCTCTTAAATTGGGATTCTTGGAAACCCTGGAATTTATCACTGCAGAAAACTTGCAATAAAATTTCTGAAATCACAATCCGTAAAATACTCGTTTGGTGAATTATATCCCTGACTTTTCATTTCTTTTGTTGAATCATAATCCAAAAGTCGAGCCGATTCCAAATTAGGAACAGAAATGCGTCTCAATTATAGTTTACCAGCACATCTTCTGAATGTGCAACCAATTCCATTTCCAAGCTGCAGGCACTTCAAACATTAAATTCTCCCATACTTCCAAAAACTAATTCTATGGTCCGATAATTACTGAAATAATGCGAGCAATACAGACTACAACAGCGTGCAATCATGATTACAGACATGCAAGCAATATTAAAGGAAATTAAAGCATTATTAAAAGGAATTAACTGTCCATAACTGATTTTTTTTTTTTGTCACATGCTTCATGATGGGCAAGTACAGGAAAATGATAAAAGAGATCTCAAGAAAAGTTAGCGATAAGACACCGATGGGCCAGAGAATGAGTACCGTGATGAAACAGGTGCTGGCAAAGTATATCGTTTGGCTCCTTGGTATGCCTGGCTATAATCTGATAGTGGATTGACAACATACTTTAAGTATAATTTATCCAATTGATCTGTTTCTCGCCTACCCAGACGATCGGCCTCAGGTAAGTAAGTCTCTCTTCTACCATCAGCATAATAGGAAAGTGAAGAAGCTTCCTCCCTCCTTGGAGGCAGCAGATGTGCAGTAGCAGACGAAGCACCATACTGGTAAGAATAATATGGATCCCTCGTATAGGAGTCCAATGCAGTAACAGCAGAACTGGATGCTGCCGCAGAAACTGAAGGAGCAGCTGGTAGTAATTCACTTCTACCACCAAGATTACAAGTCTGAAACTCTCTCCGAGTCAAGTAGTGGGGATCAGTCAGAACTGATTCTCTATGCACAGAAACAGTATCACCAAATAGTGCAGCTGGTTGTCTAAGAAGGTGTTCCCTTTCCAGATCCCTTTGGTATGGGTCTAGAGTAGAAGAAGCAACATGTGGAGTTGTCAAGTTTCTTCTTTCTCTTTGAAGACCATAAGTACGATACTCCTTTTCACTCATGTATAAATCACGAGGAGTTTCCTCTCTATGTGTCGATACCACTTCCCGATGCTTGATATGTTGATCCCTTTCACAAGGGACTACATGATAATTTCTACCATCACCATTGACTCTGGCAAATGTTTCTCTGTCTGCATAGGGCCGCGACTCTCTCAATCCCTCGTAAACTTCCCTATCTCGAATAGTTGCCTTTGATGGGGAATGGATAGGCACTGCAGCTGGTTGCACTGACTGGAATACAGCTGGTCGGAAAAGTTCACAGAGCTTCCTAACCTGAAAGCGAAATTTTGAAAAAATTATGACTGCTAAAGTATGAAAGTAGACAATGACCCAAACCAGTAATTCTCACTTGTCGAACAGTAAGCTCTATGTTGAATTTGTTCTTTCCGTCATAATTGTCCTTTATAGCACTCTTGAAAACACTCTCCGGGAGTGGAAAACAATCCTTATAGATACTGAACCGCACCTGAAATTAAAAATTATCAGAGTCAAAATCTGACTAAATTGGTGAAGCAAACAACAATTATTATCAAGATAAGTTGGACCGGAAATAATAAAACATAACCTGAACTGGGAAGGACCCGCCGAAAGCCTTGGGCTCCAGCCTCATCCCACCAGAAGATGAAGCTTTGTAGATCCCATACAAAAGTTTGAGATCAAAATCATATAGGAAAAGCTTTAGTCCAGGTTTCACACCCAGCACCAGATCTTTTTTACTTGCTGTTAGACCCATGACTTGATATCGGAAACAATCCGGCTTGGTCTTTGCACTACACATAAAGATCAAACCACCAAGCTTCTCTTTCTTTCTTTCATCTCTTTGGCTCTTTTCCTTCCCATCAAGCTTTCCTTTGTACTTTTGACTCTTTGAGCTATTATCAGTATCACCATGCTTTGCTTCACTCCTTTGGTCATGTAGACTGCTACTTGAACCAGCACCCCTTTCTTGGCTCTTTTGAGTCTCTTGGCCCTTTCCCATGTGCTTTTCACCTTTATTTCCTAAATTTTCTTCTCTCCAATTCTGGTTCTGATCATTCCTGTGCTCATTTCTGTTATTCTCCTTGTTCTCTTGGACTACACTCTTATTCTTCTTTTTTTTGTTTCTTCCCCGAGCAAGAGAATTACCTTTAGCTTTCTTGGCCTTCAAAGTGGTGCCAGCTGAAGATTTCTTCTTGACTTCAGATTTAGCCCTCAATGATTTGGGGGTTCTTTTCCTGGATGATTCTGGTTTAATCGGTGTTTCTCCAGGATTATCAGATTTCCTGTTGTTCATTGCAAATGATTGTGATTTAGTGGAGGCTTCCACATCAGCTTCCACATTGTCTTTTTCAGGTGAAAGTGATTCAGCTGATGCTCCTGCTGCATTGTCAGAATCTTTATTGTTGTTCTCTTGTTCCATAGACTATGAAACTGATTAGATCTTCCTGTGAGCAAAAGATCAAAGTACTTGATTACTGACAGCTTTTATTAACAATAAAATGCTTTCCTTTAAGAAGAACATCTACAGTTGAAGAGAAAACGCTAGCATCACCAAGGATTGCAATTTGCCTACAGCCTTTACTTTCCAAATTGGAACCTAACAAAAATTGGAGTCGGATGCATATGGGCTAAAGTGGTACAAACTGAGCTCAAGCTACAGTTTTTGTCTATAACATCTGGGCCAAAATATGCTAAACTCTAAGCCTGACAATACAGTCAATATAGAGTTTCATAAATCATAAGACAGAAGCAGTATATATTCGACAGCATTGTGGCATTATTTATGAGGCTTCCAGCACTTCTTAGGACATTGGTACTCCACCTAGCATCCAAGTACATTGCTTACATTAACTCAATCATGGCATAGCTAGTTAGGGTACCCAGTACCAAGCAGGGCACTTGCTTGGTAGAAGGTACACTAGGGCTAGGTTTCATTAACTTATATACAAATTTTAATATATCTACATGTATACTTGATGATACATTTAATAGTTAAAATGATATTTTGAGTTTAAGAATTAGAGTATTTTTAAAGTTAAAATTTTGGTTAACACACTTTGTTATTTTCCAAGTTCCTACAGCATATTGTTACTTTAAATAATTAAATGTAAATTTTTTATATGGTAAAAGAACTTAGGATTGCTGATTCTAATTCTAGTGATTGAAATAGTAACTACATCATGATCAATAAGTAATTTTTTTCCTGCCATTCCTCTTCTATACTAAAAGAAAGGATTTTGAGAACAACTAGTATCTAAAACTATTGCTCATTCATTCTATATATTACACCGGATTTTTTCCAGGGCAGCAACGATAAATAACCCAATTGCATCTAAATCTTCCTAAACTCCCTAAACTCAAAACAGTCAACTTCCGATTCTTTACAAGTCATAACACATCAATATATACCACAAAGCAGCTTAAGAAATCTCATTGAATTGCATAGCAAAAAGCCTAATTTAATAAATCATCTTCTCAAAAGAAGAATAAAGTTCACAAAGAGTTAAAAATGAAATCCACATCCAGATAAAACGATATTGTCGAGTGAAAACCATTTAATTAACTTAAAAATTACCCAAAGCAATTCAATTGAAAGCAACAAAAATAAGAATTACACATTGAATTAAACAACCAGAAAGGTGAAAATTTGAAGAGCAAATCTGTTGTTATCTTAATCAAATTTCTCTATAGACAGGACCAAACTCAATCTAAACAATAAAAGCCACTGGCACCTATATTTATTATCACGCCATAAAAAACGATAACAAAGCCATCGAATTCAATTAAACCCGCCAAATTACAATAATAAATCCAACATTATCGAAATATGTCCTGAAAACCTAAATAATCAATCACGATATCAAAACAAAATAGAAAAAACAACATTTACCTCAATTTTTTTCCTCGCTAGCTACGTTTTCTCGGAAAACAAACAGATTAATGTAGAGATTCTACGCAAAAACAGCTCTAGAATCGAAACCTGCACTCAATTTATAGATAGATGGGGTTTATATGAATAGTACCATACCAAAAAAAAAAGCTTATAGAGAGAGAGAGGGTCAGTGATGGCAACGGGCTCGGTATGGACGGTTTTCTTATTATCCGCCCCGCCCCTATAATATAATTTTCGTACTCATTCCGCCACTCATTTCGTCTAGGGCGAAACGGATAGTGAAATGGGTAGATTATGGTGAGTAAACCCGTTTTATTTTTTATTTCTCTTTTTTATTAATTTTTTAAATAATTATTTAATAATAATTTATCTCTTATACATTCATTTATAAGCTATAAATTAAAAAATATTATTTATATATATGTATAATTGAAAAATATATATAATCATATCGTGATCGAATTATATTATTACTCGCTCTCAATCGTGATCGTGATTGTAAAACTATGTACATAAAGAGATTTGTATATTTAAATTTATCTCGAAAATATTTTGTTCTTAAAATTAAATTTAAAAATTGAAATAAAAAGAGAAATGAAAGAAAAAAGAAAAAAGACAGTTATTAATTATTTAAGAGTTTAATGAATTTATGAAACAAAGAAAAATAAAAAATTAATTATCATACAAAATCGCATTTTTTTTATTACTTTAAAATAGAAGGGTTAAGAAATATTTTTTTAATAGAGAAATTATAAGATAAAACGAGAATATATTTTTTATATTTATATAAAAATAAACTCATATAAGTGTATTTTCACTTTAATCATATTTTATATTAATATAAAAAATATACTCTCATCCTATTTAATAATTTTTCTTTTTAATAATAGTAATAATTTTCTGATTAGATAAATTTACTTTCATTGAAAACACAGTCTCTTATAAAATAAAAGGCCTTTTCTTTTACTCTAAATCAACTAAATATAAAATATTTAAAATTATTTCCAATCCTTTTTAATCTTCCAAAGTAAACAATTGCATATTCTTTTTTTATACTTTCCCTTCTTTATGCTGAGTTAAATATTATCTTTTCATTTTTCATCCGTTGAACTCCCAAAGAGGGTCCAAACAATTATAGTTAATAAAATTAAGATTATTTGCTCATATTGATATTCGGTTTTTGTAAATTTTTTTAGGCAAGGATTAATTAATTCTAAAACTAAAATTAAGGTTAATTTTTTTAGGCAAAATTTATTTATTTTTATCTCTAAAGAAAGTAATTTTAATGTTTAAAGAAGTAAATTGATAATTGATTGACTAACTAACACTATGATGTCAACTCATGGCAAGGAAGAAAAGGTTTTAGCACACTTGCAGTTTTCTATGGTTAAGAAGGAGCTGCTTCTAATGGCAACTTTCCAAGTTAATGTCAGATCAATTTTAGCAAAAATACCATGAAGGCAGAAATTATTAGGGTTTTACCATTAAAAGGAAATAGAAGTGTGAAAATACTACTTTCAATTTTAACCATAATTAAATAAGCATAAAACCTATGCAGCACACAATAAATTCACAAAAATATATTGATGTTCACAAACAACATAAATGACAAAGGTGGTTTTGCAATGGTGGTCTAATAAGATAAATTAACCTCTATAAGAAACCACCAAGTTACCTACAATTTTCAAAGCAACAGAGTGCATAAAATAGGGCATTCCAAGTGATAGAAATAATTCTTATCATATTATTTGGAATGAAAATTTATCACTTTTATGAATCTGATTTATAATCTTAAATCGAAAAATAATGGATTAGAAATTTATTAAAATTGTCCCACATAAACTCCAATGTTTGTATAAGTGAATTTATAATAAAAAAAAAAGAGAGAATATAGAGAAAAAGGTTTTAGAGAGAGAGAGAGAGTGTGAGTGAGAATCCTTTTTCATTCCTTTCTTGGTGATTTTTATTCCTCATCACCAAGAAATGATAATCATACCACTAGATGGTTAAAGCTTCGATTTAAATTATTCTAGGTACGTTAAAACGAGGGCAATTCAGAGTTCTTCTCACCTGTCGAATTCTATTTTGAATAATCCATATTCCATATGTTAAAATTGCAAAATATATATCCTAATTAAAGAAAAGGAAGCTGAAATTCATAATGGTATCTAGAACAGGAAAATGTTGCCAAATCGTGTCATTGCTTCTCATCTTTTTCAACTTCTATCTATTACAGGTGCAGGTTTCTATTAATTACTAATTATAATGTTACTATTTGTAGTTAGAGAATGTACCCACCTAGTTCTACTTTTCTATACTTCTGAGAAAAACCAAACAATCCTGAAAACACAGCTAAATCTTTCATGCATGAGAACGTGTCTGTGCTTTGTATGTTTGCAGCCTTGTGAGTACTAGAAATCACCAACTGTTTTGAGGTTAAATTTCCAAAAAGCACTAGTTCATCATCCAAGAAGCTAGAAAACAGATATGTAAGCGACAAACAATAAAAAACCCATATAGTCAAAGTTTCTGCTAACTTCATTCCACTTTTTCGAAGCGAACAATTTGATAGCATCCCTAGTTTAACTGAAGGGAAAAACTAGGATAGCGCGCAACGCATATTATAACCATTTACTCCACTAAAATTACAGAACCAGGAATTGATGAAGGATCAAGCTCCCAAGAGCCCTTCAGGCGACTATCTTTCTCTCCCGCATGCTGGGAAGCCAAACACTGATGAGAAAATCTAGCAAACTCGGCTCGTGGTATGTCTATAAAACCACTTTTTAATTTTCTTGGAGCCATGTAAAAATATTTAGATCCATTCACACACTTCAAAACTATAACTTTCACGCAGCTGTCGTTATCTTCTACCACTTCAACAATGTCACATTCCCCTGTGCTCTTGTCTGAACACATCAATTCGGCATTCCAGCTCTTGTATACTGCCCAGATCTCACCTTTTCTAGGGTAGATTTCATATATATTCTTTCCTACTGGTTCTGCTTTCACCCTATGAGAAAATTCAGCAACAGAAAGCACTTCAATTTTATTTTTAACCTTAAATGTTCCACAAGCAACAGGCTGCTTCTTGTCTTTTCGGAGTGAGCAGGCTTCAAGCATGACCACGTGCAATCTGAGACCAGTGATATTAGATTCAATCTTCTTAACTTGAGCATAATTCCTGGGTAGCCCATCCTTCTCATCAAGCAGTGCCCATATTTGGTTAACCTGAAATTTATCCTTGGATTTTTCTTTCTTGAAATCATACCTCTCTACTTCTATAACTCTACAAGCTGAAGACTTTAGGCCTTCCTTGCGACTGACTAAACTTCCATCCTTCACATCTGAATGCATTTTATCATCAGGCTTACACAAGGAAGCACCTGGTTGGCCATGTCCATCATCCACGTTTGCTGCAACATGCTTGTTTGCTTCTTCTATTGTAGATTGACTTGCGCGCACTTGATTATTTCTCTTGCTTAAATCTCTTGGAGATCGTCTAGGTGTCAAGGAATCTGCTGTAGGTTTTCTCTTCTCCTGTTTCTTTTGGGTTGCGATCTTCTCAGTAGCCTGGAAATAAGTATAAATTCCTTCCCGTTCATGGCTTGAAACTTTGTTAACATCCTCTTCTTTGACTTGTTGACCTGCATCAACTTGATTGCCATCACTGCATGTCCCAGTTGATTCTTTTGGAGATCTAAGAGATCTTCTAGGTGCTGAAGTCCCTTCTTCAGGACCAATGTTGAAATTCTTAGGACTGAAAATCTTCTCAGAGCTCTTCACAGGTTCCACTTTATATTTGGAAGACATTGAATATGAACTAATTGCTTCAGCAGCCAACTTTTTCTTTCCAACCTTCTCGCCAAGATTAAAAAGGCTATCAGGCAGAGCAGCAGTATCAAGTTCAAAAGACCCTGCGGGTACACCTTCTCCTTCCTGGCCAGTCATTCTAAATGAGGGAATTCGGTGAGAAAATCTGTAAAGTTCACTTGGTCGTATGCAAAATGAGAGAACATCATTACAGTGAACTTGCTGAAAAATACTAACAAATCCTTTCACCTTGCCCAAATAAGCAACCCCAATACCAACACCCTCTATAAAATCTGTCAAGACCTCCACGAATTCAAATTGGTAAGGAGGTTTATGCTTTTCTGGATCAGAACTCCATCTAATGTCCCAATCCTTAAAGAGAGCCCAAGTTTCCCCCTTCTTCGGATATATCAGATAAGTGCCTTTGCGTCCAGCATTCATACAAACTAGATGAGAGAACATTTGCGGATCTACAGTTTTTTCACTATTCCCTATCTCATACATACCACAACCAACAGGCAAATCTACATCACACCAGTGTTTCTCAGCTTTGTCATCTGAGATTGCCTCTAGCCAAGTTATCTCCAGCTTGAACCCAGGAGTGTGCACTTTCTTGACCCGGGCATAAAATCTGGGCATACCATCGAGTGAATCATAAATAGCCCATGCTTGATTAACAGCAAAAGAGTTTTCTGCCCTGACATTCTCAAAATTAGTGAACTCTGCATCAGGACATGAAAAGATTTCTGATTTCAGTGATTTATTTGAATTTAACTTAAATGTGTCAATATTGGATTTTTCATCATTGTTCTCCAACTCTGTACCGGCCTTCTCTGACATGGATGCTTCCTCTCCTTTAGCCTTGAAACCTCCAGTTTTGCTTTTCTTGTTTGACGATCTCTCTTCAAGACTGGAACTTGCTTTTTGTTTGACCTCTTTATCGTTTCCATTCAGCAAAGCAGCAGCAGAACCAGCTGAAATATCTTCTTTCAGCAAATTACCATCTGCGCTAGACTTTTTTATCTCTACATCAGCCATACCTGATGAACTGGTCCCCCTAGATCTTTTTGGAGGAGGGGCAACAAAATCATCATCACTTACATTTTCCTTGTAAGATACATGCTGCTTCTGCCTTGAAGATCTCCTAGATTTATTGCCCCCATTTTCCTTGATAACCATATTTTCTTCACTCCCAGCACTGCTGCCTTTGTCAAAGTTATCATTGGATTCCTCTACTGACTTCCTGTTTCTCTTGCTACTAGAACTTTCTGAAATTCCAGATTCCTTGGGTTTCATTGCACCAGGCATCGTCACTGCAAAACCTCCCTTCCCAGCTCCCAAATTCACATGCCCATTCACTTTCTCTTGTAACTTAGATCCCCCATTGATTTCAGCAACGTTTTCTACCTTCACCTCTTTGGGTTTAGAACTCCCACCAACATCCACAGCTTTCCCTGTCTTAGTCTTAGGCAGGGGATTTGATCCTGAAAACCTATGCGGAAAACTCATACCAGAAGGCTTTCCTGCATTCTTTTCTAGCATAACTCTAGAGGGACCACCCTGATTAGGAACTCTTTTCTCGTCGAAGAACCGACTCCCGGGCGGAATGCCCAAATCATGAGCAATAAAAGGCTGATGACAATTTTGACAACGTAACATTTTATTTAGATATGCTCTGTAGTGTTGGTACCTCATGCTACAAGAGGGGCAAGATGTCCAGAATGTTGGCTCCTGATAAGCGTGTGAGCTCGTGTACTGAGAATGAGGACCACTAGAAAACTTGTTTGCAGCCCCATGCTGTTTCTTGGCAATGGAGCTCCTATATGAATGTTCAGGTGTCAATTTAGGTGCTACTTGTCTCAGAGCACCTCTACACTTCATGTCATACACAGAGCGTTTGGTTGGGTCTGTAAGCACCCTATTGGCTTCACCAATCAATTTGAATGCAGCCTCTGCACCAGCAAACTTATTCTTGTCTGGATGAAGAGAGAGTGCAAGCTTTCTGAATTGCTTCTTGACAACAGACTCATCTGAGAATTGCTCAATTTGGAGAATTCCATACCAATCCATTTCTGACCCATTTAATTTATTCTGTGCAGAACAATGAACCTCACAGACCATTAATAATTGGGAAATGTTATCAAGATTAGGATAGAGTTGGCGTGCCTTTAGTGCAATTCGTCGTGCCCCGACAAAATCCCCATTTTGCATTTTTGTTTCTGCAATTTCCTTTGCTCTAATGGCCTCCTCTTTGTTGCATTCCATGGTCAACTGTAACCAAAGAATATCCAATCAGATGCACTTACTTATGGTGAGTAAAGCTAAAATAGCAGGCAACTTCTCTTGCCCTGTCTGCCCAGACTCCAACTACCATCCAAAATCTTCACACTGCACCAATATAAGACAAGCAAGTTTAGCCCAATATTTCAGCTAACTACGTGTTTGTCAACAATGCATTATTAGAAAACAATAATTCATCTACCATTCGAATAACAAAATCAAGCACTTCAAACATGGGGATAAATGAGAGAGAAAGTGCTGATCTTTCACAATGTTTGACACCTGAAACATTTAGCAACTATAAAAATTATATGTATATAAAGGAAGAAGAAGGAGAATTGAAATGTGAAAAAATCCAGAAACTAGAAAATAAATTTATATGAAATCACAGGAAAACTCATCAAGTCATCTGAGTATGCCAAGCATAAAACATTTTCTATTCTTGATAACCTTTAGGAAAGGAAAACAAAAATCAAGTTGAATATCTAAATCCAAATCATCCATTCTGTATATGAGTCCACACGCACGTATGTGACTAACTGAGTCTAGCAGAACTAACAGTTAACAAACTAAGAAAAAATGACGAGCAATAGCAAAATGAAGTTCAATAGCAACTAAAAATAGTCTCGTATAACAAACAAAGCAATAAAACTATGGTACCCAAAACCCTCCCTACAACAAAACAGAGCACAAGAGAGAAAAAAAAATGAAGACAGACAGTTTAGAAAAAAGAAAAAGAAAACCCAGAATTATTTTACCAAAAAGAATCCGAAATACACAAAATAAAAACCTAGAAATGGAAATATACTCAAGTAAAAATGCCAAGGCATGCACGCCAAAATGTACGGCAAAAGAAGAAAAATTGACAAAACAAAACATAAACCCTAACAAATTGAAATGGAAAACGTTGAAAAGAGAAAAAGAAAAGAGGCTAACTCACTTGGGTTGTGTCTGTGTAGACTTTGGGTTTGATTGTTTACTAGTTTTAGAAAAAAGGAAAGCGTTGTAAAGGGAGAGAGAGAGAGAGAATTTTTTGGTGTGGACAGGAGGGAGACGCAAAGAGAGAGAGCGAAACTGAAAGAGAGATGGTGTGCCCCTCAGTTTGTGGGAAATTTTTGTTTGCTCCCAAAATGTTTTCCTTTTTATATTATTTGCATTTTCCTTTTAAAAGGTGGGTTGTAATTTTTTATTTTATTTTTTCTAATAGAAATGTCTAGAAAGACCCTAATCACTTCCATTGTAAATCGAGTTGAAATTAATCAAAATTTTAATTCTCTTTTAAAAATTTTCAAATTGGGTTTTTCTTCATCCACTAAAAAACAAACAATACCAGCCATAATTTTAACTCTATTTGATATTAATAAATTTAAAAACGTAAAAGTTCAATTATATTATTCCTTTTTTTAAATAAAATTTATTTAAAAATAAATTTTCATATTCAATATCATACATTTAAAATTTAATTACAATTTCTCTCCTATAATGACTCATTACACTAAATTACCCCTAACTTTTTAAAAATATAATAACTCCCTCCTGACGAATGTCATAATATACTACTAAACCCTTTTATCCATCCAATTTTATCATTACTCAACTCTTAGTGAACCATACAAGAGTAGTAAAAAAATCAAAATATCCTTATCCTTTTTTTTTAAATTAAAAAATTTATTTTCATACTTTTGATAAATTTGCAAATAAAATTTGTCAAGAATATGAAAATGAATTTTTTATTTGTATTAAAAAATTTAAGAAAAAATAATTTAATTTTTTTTAAATTATTTTTATTTAAAAAATAATAAATAAAAAATAAAAAATATTTTATAAAAATATTTTTATTTATTTTTTATTTTAAAATTTGTCAAAAATATGAAAATAAATTTTTTAACATTAAAAAAAAATTAAAACAAAAATAGAATGTAATTAATTAAAAATAAATAATAAGGACATTTTAATCTTTTTACTACCCTTGTAAGGTTGATTAACAGTTGATTAACGGTAAAATTAGACGGAAGGGTCTAGTAGTATATTATGATATTCGTCAGAGAGAGTTAGTGTATTTTTAAAAAATAATGAGAAACTGAATATAATGAGTCATTTTACAGGAGAGAAATTACAATAAAATTTTAAATTAAATATATATTAATTTCTTAAAATTGCTTTAAAAGAGATATAGGTAAAGGAAAGAAAGAAAAAAAAAGGAGCCATAAAGAGGGAGGAGAGTTTGAGTTATATTTATTTATAATTATAATTTGACTGTTGAATTTGTATGCTTTGATTATTATGACCTTGTAACCTTGTATTTTGTGATGATGTATTGTGTACAATATTTCTAGTAAAAAACATGAATTGAAAAATTACATTTCCCATACAATAGCTTCACTAAAGATGTTGCAATGAGAATTGGGGTCAGCTACATGATTTCCACCCCCCTCAGGGTACTAATTTACCTACAGCAACATTTAAACAACCTAGCATGAAATTGACAATTATCAAAGATTCGTTTTCAAAGGTTTTTCCATAAAAGGAAATTTAATGATACAACAGAATAATTGAGCAGCTGATTGCATTGTAATGGACAAAAGTGGATTCAGCTACACGGAGAGATTCAATTGGAATAATTTCTTCTTATGTATTTCTTGCTAACACATCCCTAATTAGTTGTTTTGGTGCTGCAAAAATAGACAAAAGTAAATCAAAAGATCAACACAGCGTAAAAGAGAAAAAGTATTGGTTGAAGGCAGGGAATTCATTTTACCTGACAAACCGGTGAATCTTTCAAACTGTACAAATGCTTGGTTGATGAACATCTCTGTCCCGTAAACGGTTATGGCTCCGGATTCTTGTGCTTCTCTTAACAGCCTGGTCAATTTTGGTGTGTAAATTGCATCAAAGACCAAGGAGTAGTATTTCAGAGCTTCCTGCAAGGGAAGAGAAAAGTGAGATAACAAATGGGGCTTGTCAAATTACTAATGAAAATGATGACTGATGTTAGTCTTTGACTTGATGTCTGAAGTAGGTGGATCTAGTTCAAATAAGAAAACAACTCCCCATGCACTTCCCATATATCAGTCACATTTTCACGTAACCATCACTAAAATGAAACAATTTAATTGTTTAATGCATCCATGAGAATTGACGCAAAACATTCATTGGCATTTGGGTATCATCAAACATGGAACAACAGAAATATACAAGGACAAACCTTAGGAAGGGGTGTATCATCAATTCTTGGTTTCATTCCAACTGATGTAGTATTTGCAAGGATCATTCCCTCTTCTGGATGAAAATCTTCCAGTTCAGCTAGAGTCATTGCTTATCCTCCAACTTTACTGCTAGAAAGCACTGACACGCTCAAGAACATGGAGACCGATACCGACACACTCTCAACAGGCGGTCAATAATTTTTTACAAGTTGATTAATTCAACATGCATATTTGACTGTATCCGATACTATCAAATGACATATAAATAAAAACTCAATTTCTCTTGAAATCCCTAACCCAACTTCTCCCTAACCCAGCGATGATAATTAGAGCTAAGAACACTAGTATAATTACCAGAGCAGCAACTTCAATGGCGAGGAAGCGAAGCTCCAAAACGATGAGGTTGTTTGTATTATTCATCTCTCTAATCGCATTTGGAGTGTTAATTCCAGTCTTCGCTTCTCTTCCTTCTCTTTCTTCTTCTCATTATCACTCCCATCGCCATAGAAAGGTCTTCAGAGTAATTCTCTCTCTCCCTTTTTTTTTAAATTTTTTTTTGCAGAACTCTTTTTTCTGAAATTGGTGAGATTTTAACTTTACTTTTTCAGGCCAATTCTTTGAGATAGAAGATGACATGTTCTTGAATGATGGTAAGCCTTTTCTAATCATTGGTGGTGACTTGCACTATTTTCGAATTCTTCCAGAGGTATGAATGGGCATCTTATAAGCTTAATTATATCTAATTGTCATTTGCAATTTGATATTTAAAGCTTTTAGTAGAAAGAAAATTCATCAATCTGTGTCTTTGATTGATCAAATGTTTCTTGTAATGAATTTTGTTAATTGTAATTCTAACCAAACTTATGGATATTTTATTTTTTTTGCTTCTTATTAATGTGATAGAATCATGGAAGTAACTTATTTTCTTTATTTTTTGTTGAATTGATGAAAATATTTATTGTTAAATTGATAGATATAATTTATTGAAATCTAAATTTTTTTAGAATTAAAATGTAAGAATATTATATCGTATTACGGACTAAAATATCGTATCGTATTAGGTGTAGCGTGTTAGTGTTCCATAGCTTTACTGGCAAATTCTTTGGCCTTGTCTGGTCAGAAGAGAACAAAGTCAGCACTCTAGCAAATAGGCAAAAAATCATTGTTAATCCGATAAAAATATTCCTACTAATAAAATAATAATACATACAGCACCAATATGAATATTTCCAAAACAAAAACCAGGTATCTAATTAGTCTTTCATAGAATCATGACAATATGTTTCAGAATGAGTTTTGTTTTGCTTAGTTTCAATGGATACTGCAATATTTGGAATTAAATAACTTGGACAGAGAGAGATCATTTGTTTCATCTTATCAAACTTTTCCTTTAGCATGCCTAAAACTTTTCTGCTCAAGTCTGGTTCTTTTTAAGTCTTAAAAATCAACATTACTCGTAGAAGAGAGAAATTTATTATGTAGGTATGTACTAGTTATCAATAGTGGAAAACCTTTAATGAAAACTCTGTTATAAGTTCATTCAAACAGAGATTTTGAAAAAAGATTGCAATTTGGGCAGTAGGACACAGGAAGTTCCTATACTGAATTATCAGATAAATATCTTTTATCATTTTATTTATTGAACTTTTCTGATAAAAGCTAATAAATACTGATCAGGAAATGAATCGCGATTATACAACAGAATCAGAGATACCCACCATATGTGGGTTTGGCAACAACAAATCTTGCTCCCTTCTCATATCCACCATAATCAAGAGCCTTTCCAGCTCCTCCAGCTCCCATGACAACAAAGAGTTTACCAGCCAAGGGGGAACTGGAAGCAGAGGCACCATTTGATGCTGCAAGAAAATTGTTGTTAAAGGGAAATTAATTCAATTTCAGAGAAATTTTTAATAGAATATGACACTAAGGTGCATAGCATACCTCGTAATGCCTCTTCTATAGCTATACCTCCAAGGTAGTCAACATTGTACCCCATCAACTTCCCATCAGTTGGTCTCCTGATCATGCAACTAATAGCTCCTATTGCCTGCAAAAATCAAACTTCAACTAAACGTTTGAAAACATGGAATGGAACAAATTACACTGTTATCTTGAAGGGTGATGATAATCAATGTTTTCACAAATGCTGAAAGAAATTTCACAAAGTAACTAGATATTTAAGTACCTGAGCAATTGGATCGATCTCATCACAGCACTTAAGTCCAGCTTCCTTGTGAGGAAAGGTATAACTGCATTTCATATCAATCAAAATTACCTTTATTTACAAGGAATCAATATTGAGGAAAGCTTCACGGATTTGAAGAATCCATTGCAGTGGCTACAACAAACACGACAGGCATGTATATTCTCCACTACTCTTAATTCCAGCTTCCTTTCTTGATGCTTATGATTCTTGAAAATAAATTTAGAAGTTGAGAAAATGCTCTAGTTCATAAAAGTTTGGAACAATTGGCAAAGCTTCTGAAATTCATAAATTGATGATAGCGTGTTCATGATTTATAAATATAAGACTAACAAACATATCCCAGAAGTTTCCTCCAAAAAATAATGCACTTACTAAATGCCAATGGACCTGCTGGAAACCTTATATTTTGGGCAAAACAGTAGATTATTTCTCTTTCATCAGTACAAGACTCTAAACTAAAGCAAGATAAATGACTTATACTACACTGAAATGTTATTTAGGAAATTTTACCTGTATCCAACAAAATCTGGAGATGAATATAACACCATGTACTCTGGTATCAACCCCTTTCTGTCTGAAATTATAGAGATCCAATAAATCTTTAATGGTTGGTTGCCTCCAAAAAATAACGCACTTACTAAATGCCAATGGACCTGCTGGAAACCTTATATTTTGGGCAAAACAGTAGATTATTTCTCTTTCATCAGTGTAAGACTCTAAACTAAAGCAAGATAAATGACTCAAACTACACTGAAATGTTATTTAGGAAATTTTACCGGTATCCAACAAAATCTGGAGATGAATATGTAGATATGTAATTTGCAACATTGTCAACCAAAAGAGGCAGATAAATTCTATTAAAACCAACTGACTTAAATGCTGCATTAGAGGTGAAGACTCTTTCTGTGACCAATAGGATTTCCAATAACACCATGTACTCCGGTATCAGCCCCTTTCTGTCTGCAATTATAGAGATCCAATAAATCTTTAATGGTTGGTTGCCAAGAAGCAGATACTACTCCTGCCTCAATTGAACCAAAAGTGAGAAATCCTCCATATTTTGCAGCAAGTATTCTTGACATCAGACCTCTCTCACCCATAACGAGTCCTATCATAGGGTGTAGCTGAGAAAGAGGACTCATAAGTTGGTGGCAGATGATGCATTCTAGTAATGTCACAAACACATGTAATTGTCATATAATATTCCATATGGTATACTATCACATGACATATTATGTTGCAGGTTATTTGATATGTGAAAGAATAACTAAGCAGGAGCATTAATGAATTGATAATTAAAGAAGTATAAATGAAAAAGTTACAAACTTATTAATAAAGTGGAGATAACTTCATAGCTTATTAAGTTAATATTCTTTAAATTATTAAATATTAAGTTAAATTATTAAGTATTCAAATAACTTCAATTAATAAGTTGTTTAAATTGAAGGAGTTCAATGTTCCTATGTTAAGCTATTTGTAAGCCTATATATATGGCCATTCTAAGGCTAAAGAAATATACACAATTAAGATTTGAACATTTTGTGAGTGAGTGTTTCTCTCTCTAATCTTCTTTTCCTTTGGTGGATTTCTAAGGATTATGAGTTTATCTGTTTTCTTGGTTTGGCTTACCAAGGTGGTGTATTTAACCACATTTACCATATTGGGGTTTTCAACCTTGCCAAAATCGCTTTATCCCTATATCAGTTGGTGTATTTAACCACATTTACCTTAGTGGGGTTTTCAACCTTGCCACAATTGGTTATCCCTATTTGTCTCTACATCAATAACGTTCATAAAGCCACACCATAGCATATCAATTACTTACTTGTGAATGCACGAGAACTTGAAAAATTCGTAGCTTTTGTTGCAACCTTCACTATGTCAGTCCCAGTAGCTTGTATCCTGGCAACAAGGTCACCAATGTCCTCTATGGATGGAGTATATTCATAATTGTGAGAAGAAACAATGATCTTGATCTTTTCAGATTTCTTCCCTTGAATGGAACTGAAGAACTCTTGAGCTACCTTTAAGAGGCAAAAAATTAAATATTTCAAAAACGTGATCATGGAAACAGCCACGGTAACTGCAGATCAAGCATTTTAACCAGTGACTTTTCCAACATGAAAAGAGATAATACAGAATTTAGTAGCCCAACCTTTAGTTCAACATCAATAAAATCTGATCCAAATTCCATGACCAGGCATAATGCTTCTTGGCACTTACTTTCATCACCATGATACTCATCACCTTCCCATTTTGGTCTAAAAGGGAAATAATCCAAGAGAAAAATCATTCACAATAATCAATTTTTAAGCACGGAAAATAAATCAAAGCTTAACTCAGGGGCGTAACATGAAAAATCAGTTCAGAAAATCTTATGAAGTTGATTTTTAACTATTTGACTTAGTATAGTTGAGCTATTTGACGTAGAATAGTTAAGATTTCCGTTTGGCAGGAAATCAAAAGGAAGAAGAAGGACTTTGCTTAATCAAGGCTTCAAGATCTTGCCGAGGACTGAAATTCTTTAAGAAATGCATCCGAATTTCAACAAGGTCAGCCCCAAGTTCCTTGGCCCTTCTCATTTGAACAAACATTTGATCAACTGATTCTGCCATTACTACAGCACAAATTAGAGTCGAATTTCTTCGAGCTCCATACGCAATTTGAAGATCCAAAGTAGTCAACTGGAACCCACCAAAAAAAGGAAAAAAAACCAACAAGTGAAGATCCAGGAATGACAAAAAACAATCAAACAAACTTCCATAGTCCATCATTTGAGCCTTCTTTTTCCTTAATAAGGTTCTGATCAACCAAGCAAAGAAAATAAAAGGAAAATGAAATTTGAAAAACAACATTGGTATAATTTGCTTCTTTTAGATTGCAGAGGTGAATATTAAGCAGAGAAAACAAATCAACAACCTCCACTTTGTAGAAGAAAAGCAAGGGAAAAGAGAACTAATGTACAGTTTAAATATCATAAACCAAATTCTTTAAACCTGAAGAAAATCAAAACTCATTAATCAACTATAACTATGCCTTATGCACCATCATTTATTTAAGCATATTTGAATAGTTTAACCCAAGAACAATACAATTAGACCCAAACACACTATCTTCTTAAAACAATAAAATAGAGAATCGGATTCATTAACTATTTAGATTCCCAGAAACCAAAACAACAAAAAGCATCAACTTTTATGTCTGTTTTATGTCTTTAGCAAAATTTATTGGGAACCAAACAGAAAAAATAGGAAATTGACAAAAAAGAAAGAGGGGAAAAAAGTTACCGGCACACTGCTGAGCGTCATTTTGGCAGTGTGAGTGAAGCTGTCGCATGAGGAAAAAGAGAGAGAGAGACGGAGGATTGATGATGGCGAGTAGAAGAGCGAAAGAGGTGTCTACATTTAAGGTGGGAGGGGGGTGGGTTAGGTATGTATAAATAGGAGATGAAATGAAAAGAAGTTTGATGGGACGCAGAGGAAACTGAGTCAAGACTCGAGTGTTTCTCACTTCATGTGTACAACTATTAAGGAAGGGTTTAAAGAGAAGACCGTTAGATCCAACTGTTTCCACTGGAATTTGTTTTCTATGCCAAATCCTCTTCTCTTCCCCATTTTTTTAGGGGTGTATTTAATTAAAAATTTTAAAAAAATTTGTAGATTTTTTTTTAAGTCAACATTTTTTAAGAGTTTATAAATTTTTAATAATTTTTACGGAGCGATTTCATAAAATTTTTATAGATATTAATAAATTTTTAATATTTATTTTATATAAATATAATAAATTTATTTTTTTTACATAATAAAAATAAATATTTAAAATAATAAATAATAATATAAACTCTTAATCAAATAATATTATTCAATCTAAATACCAAAATTAATTAGAACAATATTTTAGAAAAAAAAATTAATGTTCAATATTATTATTTTTTATTACTCCATAAATTCACAATAATTTTTAATTTAATTAATAAATTTTATTTAATTAATTAAAAATTAAATTTATCAATAAAATTTAAAATTTTATTTTATTTATTTTCCAATTTCAACCAAATAAATCATTATTGATGATAGATGATATTCTTAGATTATAAAACTAATTTTTTAATAATAAATTATGTATTAATTAGTATTAAAAAATAGCATTATTCGTGCTCAAATTTAATTAAAAAATAATGTTCGAAAAGCAAATTCAAGATGAGTTAAATTTAGATACATATAATTATATTTTAAAGAAAAAGTATAAAAAAATAGATAATAAAAATGAAATTAATTTTTATAATCTCAAAATCAATAGAAAATATTAAACAAATTACTTTAATAAGTTAAAAAAAAAACAAGAATAACATTAAAAAAATCTCAATTAATAAAAAAAGGAAAAGAAGAAGAATATGAATATGAATAAAAAAAAACCTCAATGAGTAAAAAAATATGAATAACATAAAAAAATTCAATGCATAAAAAAAAAATATGAACATAATAAAAGACAACCTCAATGAAATATTAAAAAATATCTTTGTTTGTGAGATGAAACTTTTATACTTTATAAAAAAGGGCTGAAATATCGAGAGAAAGTGAAAAATTTTTAAAAATATTTTTTATTCATATAATTACATAAAAAATAAAAAAATAAATAAGATTGTGTTTGTATGTATGATTTGAATTTAAAATTTATAAATTTATAAATTTTTTATTAGGAGACGGTAAATAATTTTAAATTTTAAATTTTAAATTTAAGAAAAATAGAGATTTTAGATTAAAAACGAAGATAATAAATTTGAAATAATTAAATAAAAAAAATATTTAAAATATTAAATTTTTAAAAAGTTAAATTTCATTAGAATTTTAAATTAAATTTAAATTCACTTAATTTTAATAATCCAAATAATATATTTGGTCTAAATCTAAAATCATTATTCAAATTTTTATCATTCAAACAGATCAAAGTATATAATTACATAATAAGTCTTAATTGAAGTTTTTAAAAGTTATACTTCTAAATTTTTAAATATGATAATAATGATATAAAACTTATCGATGTCCAAGACAGAATTTTGCTACTCTTTTGGTCTAAAAAAGGATTGTTTAAGTATCATCTGCAGTTGAAAATTATCAGGAAAATTTGCAGAAAAAAACATGAAAAACATATAATCTTCTTCTGATTAATTATACCAAAGCCTTGGAGTCTTCAGGTTTCAAAGGTACAAAAACATTTATTTGAACTGTGGCTACATGTTTACACCAAGAACAATGCTGTGTCTCAAGTTTGAGCAATTTTTTTCAACATAAATATTTTTATCTTATTACCTTAATCTTCTTTTTCTTCTTCTTATTATTAGTATTTAATAATAATTGAGATATGTCAGGAATGATTTTTTTTTAGTAATGGGACATGCCTGGAGATTAATGGAGCTTTTTTTTTTTTAATATTTATTTGTTTTTTACAACTTATTTCTATTTGCTTTAATTTTTCAGTAATCAAATTCCAAAACTGGCACAAAATTAGCCGTTCATCAATTAAGATGAATTTGATTACTCATTTTTTTACAATGATTAATGTTCATGTTCCTTACTGTATGGAAAATTTTAATATTAATTATATGGTAATATTAATTATAGTTTATGAATTATGACTGGAATTATATGGCCTTGTAAAGCAGGTGCATGCAATATGCGAGTCAAGAAAGACAGTATTTTACTGTAAATGTTTAATTACAATGGATTTTTGTTCTGTAAAACTGACATTTTTCTGGTCCAAGAATTGGCTTTACTCTGAGTATTGCCAGACCAGAAACTGAAGGTAAGACAATTTACAGCCAGATGCCATTGAAACTAGTTTTGAACAATTTATTAGCTTAGGCTTATAAATAGTCAATTTCAATTAAATAACGGTGAAATTCCCAATCAAAACAGTTTTCTTGAGTAATGCAATGTATCAGAACTTGGTTAAAACAATCTCTCGCATGAAATCTTCTGGTGCTGCAAAAACAAAAAAAAAAAAAAAGAAAAAAAAAGGAAAACACAGAAGCCAGCCATCTAAAGTGAGATAATCTAAAATAATAGTAAGAGGGATTTACATAAAACATGCTTTGCATTTCATGGTTCCCTACTTCTCTTAGCAAAACTGGAAGCAAAATCGAGTCACTGACTTTTTGTTACGGTAGTGATGGATGTCAAAATTTAACAAAACCATAAAGCAGGAACCTTGGCAATTTTAGCTAATCAGGATTGAAGAACAGCCACAAAACAAGTATTTTAAGAAAATAGGATGCTGTTGGGAATCTTAATCTATAAACAGTCAAGAATAGAAGTTGACAGAAAGCGGACTCAATGTGGGAGTAGCCAACGCCGGAGATAGAGGGAAGAAATAGAAGAGATTCGAAATACCTTCTCTGCCTGTGAAGAGTTTGAATTGACTGATTGCCTGCCTGAGGAACATTTCAACCCCACTCACAGTGATTGCTCCAGCTGCTTCAGCTTCTTTTAATAGTCTGGTTTTCCTAGGTGTATAGACAACATCAAAGACCAACTGGTAGATCCCTAGGGTTGCCTTGAAAAAAAAAATGAACAGAAGGCTTGAGTAACAGATACTTAAATTCAGTTTTCTTTTAGCTGTGATGTAGAGAATACCTCAGCCACAGGAATTCTCTCTGTGTTTGGATGCATTCCCAATGGCGTTGCATTCGCAAGAATTGCTCCATTTTCCGGCTGAAAATGGACTAGATTTTCAAAAGGCTGAGCTTCACCCGAAACACTGTGAGCTAGAGATTTTGCTCTTTCTTTTTGGATAAACATGAAGATGGAAAATAAATTTTAGATGGTCCAGTTCACTGATGACAATCAGGGTACTACAGCACAGTATAGGAAAAAAATAATAATATGTATCTACCAAAATCAATGTCGAAAATGATTATACGTGTTCCTCTACTTTTAGCACCAAATGCAAGTGCTCTTCCTGCCCCTCCAGCACCAACTAGCACAAACTGTCTTCCAGTTAGTGAAGAGCTGAAAGATGCTCTGCCGTTGATGCATCCTTGTTCTATAATATTCAAATGCATGATATTTACATGTCAATAGCTAGATTTGCTTATCTATCAATGACTACAATTGAATACAAAAAGCATTAAAATTCCACTCCATAGGTACAATATTAAGAAGCTAACGTCAGTACCATTTAAAGCATCCTCAATAGCAGTTATTGAAGCCTCACAGTCTGTATTGTAACCTATCCGCTTCCCATCACTAGGCCTCCTAATAATGGTGTTAACAGCACCTATAGACTAGTAAAGCATATAAAGTTTATTACAGCGATATATACCAAGATAAGAATTGTAATTATAACTGCATAACATGATGATAGATCAAATTGATCATCAAAGTTACAGATTTCGAAAGTGTAAAGTCAAATTAACTTGAAAAATTTAAGTCAACCTTAGCAAGCAGGTGAACTTCATCACAGAACTCAACAATGGCTTCCTTGTATGGAAATCCCACACTACAGTTCAAACAAATGAACAAAATAAGAAATTAGGATAATTAAAAGTAGAAAAACAGAATATGCATTTACCAAGATTGAAAATAAAGTGGCCAGTATAAATCAAGCAATGAGCAGCAAACAAACGTCATTTTACCTCAGCTAGTAATATTCTTTAATTCTATGCAAAATAAGCAGGTTATTAATTAAAGAAAATTTGCATTTCTGAAATGACATTATCAAACAATTATGGAGTGCATGTTCTTTTAACTTTTGAATGGAATTGCACAACGGCTACCTAAAACCAGCATAGTCAGGGCTTGAGTAGACACTAAAGAATTCCTTGAGATCATCAACGAACATTGGGACATAAATTCCATTATAGTTTGCGTGTCTGAAGGTAGGATTATGCAACATGGGGCCTTTGCTGTGGCCAACCGGTTTAGAAATTAGACCGAAAACTTTAGTGTCTGAATTTATGCACTGAACCTTATAGGTTTCCATAAGGCTGTCTAATGTAGGCAGGCCAGGAATAGAACTTCCTTCCATGGATCCATAGACGAAAGAGCCACCGAATTTTGGGGACAATATCTGGCTAATAAGACCTCTTTCCCCAACAGAGTACGCAACTATTGGTACCTGCAGGTATCAGTAAGGGAGGAAATTGATTTATATATGAAGTAATTTAAAATTAATTCCTGGCATTTCAATCAACGAATCATTAGGGACTTTATTATATAATCACTCGGTAATACATGCCTTATCTAGACAGTTATTTCTGTTCTGTCTGACCATTTATTATTTAATATGCATAAAAGGCACTACAATTTTATTATAATGTCTCGTACCTGACAATGTGAAAGCAAATGAAAAATTCTTTCCATCTCCGTAATATTATTTGCATTTGAAACAAGTTTGATAATATCTGCTCCAGCAGCCTTCATCTTCCCAACCAGATGGCTAAGATTCTCTTTTGAAGGGGTTGCACCATTCAAATAACATGATACAATAATTTTGCTACTAGTTTGATGTGTCTTTTTCAGTTTCTGTATCATATCAGAAGCCACCTGAATAATCACAGTATAGAAGTCAGGTGAACTTTAGGATCTCATAGTTTCTTAAATGCTTGGGTTATGATATGAAATTGATTGTTCATGCCTCGCAGATGGTTACTTATGCAAGTTATAGGCATAAATAAGAGACCATTCAAGAGAAAAATACAAGACAAAACAGTAGCTGACTAGCTGTTCTGCCCTGATTGATATTAAGATATCTAGACTATGAACAAGGACCTCTAAAATTCTGAAGGTGAGAAATTGAGATGTATAACGAAATTATTGCAATGATGTTTTTAAAATTTGAAGTAAACATATCTACCAAGAACTGGAAGAAAAACAGCAGCTAATCTCCTCTAACAAATTGTGAAGGTTCAACCACTTCATTAATTACTGAATAAGAACTAGTCTACATATAGCAAGAGAAGAAGGGAAGCTTCCTCACTGAGGTACCAAAATAGCTCTCTTTCATGTTGATTCTTTGGACAACTAGAAGGGTTAAAAATGAAGATTAATTTTATAGAACACTTCGCATATTACATTTGAATACTGAAAGGAATTTCAAGATTACCTTGAGTTCTAAATCAATATAATCAGCTCCCAGTTCATGGGCCAAACGAAGTGCTTCCAACCTCGTGTCCTCATCTCCTTTAAAAAGACCACCTTCCCACTTTGGCCTGTCGAAATTAAAGCTTTCCCTATGAGTGTCCTCCTTATGCAAGAAAGGAGTTATTTAACATAATAAATATCATATTATGAGTGTCCTGTCCTTGTACAGGAAAGGAAAGCTACATATCTGCACACATACTTCTAAATTCATTGTCTTGTTCTTGGCATCTCATATCTGTTACCTTCTTTTCCTTGTATTAGAAAAATTATAAGGATCCATTTGGATGGGTGTAAACTTGAATTTGTATTAAAAAACTGACGCCATATAAAATTTAAATAACCATTTATTTCAAATAACCATCTATTATAATGGATCATAACATTAAATTTAAATTGCAATACAGAACACAAACAGCAACTACCATAACACTGGGCATGATGAGCTATTTCAGATTTTTTTTTTCCTTTCTCACTATTCATGAATGAGAACCCGGACTTTTAGGGCTTTGTCCCACTGGGCATTGTTGATAAAAGCATAGAGTGGTTCCACTTTCAATCGCATCAATTTTGACTGTGAAAGGGAATACATTATTTTATATAATTAGTAGACCCCATATTTTTGCCACAAATCGGGTAGCATATTAATGTATTTTTTAAAGAAAAATCTTCAATATTGGTTTTAACTTCTAAGCTTAGCTCATCAAATAAGGCAAATTTAATTTATAGCCTTCCTTTAGCTTTTCAGTTGAAGGGGGATAACAGATCACACAATCTCATCTAAAAGAAAGGTGTGGCTTTGGCCAGTTTTATAGCATTTTGATATATTTAGTTATGGAACAACAGTATTCAATATCTCTATTACAAACAACAACGAACGGAATACTAGAGAAAGAAAATACTATAGTTAAGCCAGGATATTTACATGCAGAGAATCAATTCTAATAAGAACTCAAGCAAAACTAGAAATTCTAATCACAGAAAGGAAGTGAAATTGTAATTGACATAAATAGAAGTTGAGAACTGTACCGATACGTAATAATCACTGGCAAAGGCCTGTTTATGAGGATGGTTTCAAGGTCTTGGAGAGGCTGGAAGTTCTTGAAGTAGTCCAATCTGACCTCAACAATATCAGCACCCTGGGTCTTTGCACTGTACATGTCGTTAATCACTTGCTCAAAAGATTGAGCCATTATTGGAGCACAAACCATTAGAGAACTACTTGAGATTCCATTTCCAGCACGACCCATTACACCAAAAATCAATAGAGAATATCAAAAATGAAAACGAAGCAATGTTAACGTTTTGAATACAAAATATGGAAAGGTATGGTATGTAAAAGGTAGTGGATTGGTAGGTATTGATGAGGGAAGAATATGAAAAACCCAACAAGTCGACAACCAAGAAAGAGCAAGGACATGGCAAGCAAAGTCGTTGGATAGGAATGCACCCTGGTAACAGGGACGTTTCTAAAAAAATTCCAAAATTAAATTAATGAAAAATTTTAATATCATAAATTATATATAATTTTTTTATAAAGATTAATTAAAAATTTAAATATAATTTAAATATTATTATAAGGATTAAAGTTAAATTAAAAAAAAAAATTTAATAATATAAATTACATATAATTTTTTTTAGAGTCAATTAAAAATTATAAATATTTAAGAATTTTGAGAAATTAATTAAAAAATTTATATAATTATATATGTATTTAAAAATTTTAAGGAAGTGAGTGTTATCCCTAGTCTCCTCATACTACGCTGCCTGCTGGTCAATATACATTTATAGTAAGGAAATCTCAGATAAGGTTTGGTAGGTTTCATTTAGAAGTAAATATATATATATATATTTTTTTTAAATGCCAACTTGAATACCAAAAGCCAATTGAACAAATTATTGCCGGCGTGAACAACATCTATAGCGAAATGGCAAAGGCCAAGCAAAGCCGTCTATAGCAGACAAAATAAAAAAACAAGGCATTAAAATTCCCGTTTGAATTTTCAACCATACAAGCCATTTGATAAAATTCAGAATTGGATAACAGACGCTAAGGTCCAATGTCATCATGTTCTAGGTAGCCATTAGTTAATTAAGCTTATAATAAATAATTTGCAAGTAGCAAGATTTGGTGGGTCTCTAGATCTAATAATATAATAAATAAATGGAATCGAAAATGAATAAAAAAGGCTGTACTTGGACTTGATTTGGTTGGTGGGTGTATTACTATTAGGTAAGGAGTATTACTGCAAGAGTAGGTCATGCCCTAATCATCATTATTTGTCTCTGCCTCGATCTTGTCTGGATAAGTGCGAGGGCAAACAAAATTGTAATGGTAAAAGATAAATAACTCTTTAATCTTTATACAAATTAGAGTGTAATTGTAATTGATTTCAACCTGTATCAGAGGAATGACCATCCTGGATCCCTCTTCCCCTCTTAAAACGCCAAGAAATCGAGTTCTACTTCTCTGCTGTATCCACATCATGGTAGCCGTGTGTTTAACTGTAACTGTCAATCTGTGATTTATAGTGGGAGGGAAGGTACAAAGGACAAGGATGAGGTAGGCGGGTATGAAATTTTGTTTGGTGGTGATAGCGACTGGCTAATCTGAGACACTAGGCTTTATCAGCTGGCCCAGCACAAACGTGGCGTGGTGGACTCGTTTTGCTTGATTTTCTGAAAAATTATATGGTTCCAGTTCCTTTTACTAGTCATTTTCTTTTATTTTCTTTTAATTGATAGTTACTTTGTACATTTTTCTTTTATAAATTTCAAATAAGTATAAAATGAAATATTTATACTTAACATAATATCTCACAAATTTTATAATTATTTTTAAACATATACTTTTAACTTTATGATAAAAAATAAAATAAAACTTTATGATAAAATAATTATTTTTCCTTTAAAAATAAAAAAAAAAGTTCAAATAAAAATAAGGGTATTATAGAAAATATAATTATTAAAGATACTCCATGTAAAAATGAATAATATATCTTTTTTTTCACTATTTTTAGGACCTATATTTTCATAATTTCAAATGAAAACCACTTGATTATAAGTATATAATATATTATTTTATGTGAATTTGTACATTGAATAATTTCTCTATGTATGATAATATTTGCGCAAGTTCACTTTTTTTAAATATTTTAAGAATTATGAACTATTATTTATTAAATTTAAATATTATATTTTGATGATTTTAAATATTAATATAAAAATTTATAAAAATCAGATTTATTATATATGAATAAATTGGAAAATAGTAAAAAAAAATATTATATATATTATTATTATTTATTAATTTTTGTTTGAATTTAAAAAATTACAATGATAAAAAAAATTAATGATATGATGTAATATAAATTTAATTTTTAAAAAATTTATCAATATGAAGAAAAAATTTTAAAAAAATATTTTAACTATATAATATTAATTATTGGAAGGATTAAAAAAAATAGAAAAAAAGACGATGATTTTTGCACGAATTTTCCTGTTGAATATTTTCGTCTGGCTATAGGAGTTTTACAAAATCACATTTACCAATTCAGTCCGTTTGGATTCTGACGTTTAAATAATTATAATAAAATTAGAATTTAATTAAAATTCTAATTTTGTTGTTTGGACAATAATTAAAAAAATTAAAATTTTTTATTTTTTTTACAAATTAAAATTTTTATTTTTTTACTTAGTATATTGTAATATTGAATATGAAAATAATTTTTTTTTTTTTTTTACTAACGTAATAATTGAAAACCTTTCTTTCTTATCAAACATCACAATAAACATTTAAACATACCCACACAAAATAAATAGCTACAAAAGATCAGTTCATACTTTGGCTTAGTGACATAACACAAAGTTTAAAAAAAGTGTCACTGAAACATAATATATTAATATAATTCTATAGTAGAGTCAAACAAGCCCTGAATACTAATTTATATATTATATTTATATTTGCATCAATAACCATGACTTTCTAATATGAGCGGGAAGGACAGCAAATAACTCATATTTTCTTTCATCACTGGTGAGGACATTATAAGCCTTCAATAATTCAAATTCTTCCAAGTCTGAAATCTTTGAAAGTTCTGCAAATATTTTTTTAGGGCTCACTTTATTCAGCTCTTCGCCATCTAAGAAAGTGAAGCACAATAACATTTGTCAGATACTTTACAATCAAAATCACTTAAATTGCCATATGAAAAAGTTTTGTCATTTAAAACAGAGTCCTGATAATTGTCCAAAAGCAATAAGGGAAAAAAAATAAATTACAAGGCATAGCATACAACTTGAAAGGCATTAACCAACAAAAAACTAAGATTGAGATAATAAAACCGAAAAAGAAAGCTGCAAAAGCATTATGCAAACATTAATCTAATTACTTGTTTACTACTATTAAACAACCATTGGTAGACGTCTGTTGGTATGGCTTTGCAAGTCAAATACAATGGACAGTGTGAATCACATGTACTACAAAAATTCTTTTTAATTTTTTTTTTTTTTAATCTTCAAGTTGAATTTATTAAACCAGTGAAAAGTAGGGTCCCAATACACTATATGATAATATGAATGATTAACACATAAACTAAACTATACTAGTAACCTAATAATTAAGACAATAGATTCAAATTAATAGTTGAGTATTACATTGTAACAGGAGATTTATGAAAACTTTTCTTTCTTTTTATTTTGAATTCAAATGATTATAAGTATTTTCAGACTAATTTAAGTATTCGTTAATATTATTATTATTATTATTTTCAAACGAGTCAGAAGAAAAACACCCACACCAAAGAAAAACACCCACACCCCTACAAATGCATTCAATAATTAAAGCTTCCTCCCTTTAGAAACAAAACAACCTTCCCTCTCAAATAAAAAATCAAAAATCTCAATAAGTCAATCTAAACATTAAAAAAAACCTCACTTGTCTGATTGAGTTTAAATGATGAGTCAAACAGTGCCTATACCACTGATGGGTATGACTAATCCTAAAAATTGTGAAATAGTAATAAATTCATGCAAAAAGAAAAACATAAACAATTAGATTAATATTTCATCTAAAGTCAAACACAGTATGTAAACTCATGATATGGAAGTTCACAGAATTCTAATGACAAAAATAATTCTCCAAATCATTCCAAAAAAAATAATAATAATTTCCCAAATCTATAAATAAATCATTTACATCCTAAAGGTAAAAATCACAGCAAAAAAAATTCAAATGATAAGGATTAAAGGAAACAAATAAATTTAAACCGAGAAGAAATTTGACAAACCAATAATGTGACACCAACTCAGAGAAGCTGTTGACGGATCAGCAATGCTAGATTTCAATTTAAAATGAAAATAACAAAGGCATATGTATTTAATTTTTGGGTCAATCTATTCATCTTTCAAAATTGAGCTAACTGAATACAGCAAGCCTTCTAACCTAGCATACATGCTAGCAGTATAATGAATCATTGGATATATACATACAAAGTGAGGACACAAGAATTTCTGATATCTTACAAATATATACTAAAAAAATAAAAAGAATATGCCAAACTAATATAAAGTATAAACTGCAAAAAATACACACTAAACAAGAGCATGCCAAAAAATAAGTCGATAGGAGAATCAATAGCTCTGAAGAGAATATTGCTAAAAATGTAATTCACAAACAATAAAGAACATATTACCAAAAATGAAATTCACAAGCACAAGTTCTCTGTAAAATGGACTTCAACTTTCATTAATGAAACACTTACCTTTATGTTCAATGATAACCAAGAGAAGACAAAGCAAAATATATATATATATAATGCTTAGTGGATAGATAATTCTTTTTTTCTTTAAACAAAAAGAATCATTTAACCCGGTTAATGGTGCATCAACAATCATACACACTATCATACAAGACTCAAAACAACATCACAGCAACACAATAATTCATTGTCCCATTAATTAATTAAGGCTGCACAACCCCTTGTGGAAATCAACTTTAAGTGACCAAAAATTACCTAATCATGAAGAGAAAAATGCATTTTTGATTTATTAAACCAAATATATTATATTATTGAAAATTATGCCAATTTGAAGTTCAAAACAAATTTTAATTATCCCCAATGCAAAATAGCCATATAGAAAAATAATAATAATAAAAGACATTAAAGATTCCCAAGGCATTGCCAGGATGACTCTACAGAAAAATGTCCACCAAAGCATTTTTTCTTAAAAAAAAAAAAATCTACAAAAGAAAAATTAGCATACACCCAAGCAACGTAGGAAACTTCGCATCTATGTCCTCCACTTGGTCAAGACTCGAGAGTGATCTTATGAACAAGATGATTCTAAAGATAGACATTTTGCCAATAGAGTTACTAATAGATTGATGGCACAAGTGGAAAATCACTACGGAAGATAGGAGCCAAACAAAACCATCACTGCCAGTGATTGTTATTCACTAGATAAGTGCATTAATAGGGCATTGGTCTATGCATTAATAGGGCATTGGTCTATCACGAACAGGATTAAAATATGTGTTCCAGTGGTAAGAGGAAATAACATTAGCATCATAGGAGTTTAAGTGCATGTTATTCGGAGGGTAGCCCACCAAATTATCGTGTCCAGGTGGTGCATTCATGCAAGGAACACGTTGATTCATTAGCAAACCTGGTGGAGGTGGTGGAAGCCGCTGAGGATGGTGCATCGGATGAACAATTGATGTGGCACCAATGGATGCTTTTGGACGATCTTCCGATGAAACACGAATCCTAGGACGCTTATTTCCAGTCTGCTGTACCAGCTGATTATTAGGGGAAGCAGCAGAAGTTGGTGCAGAGACAGGAGAGACCAGCTGCTGATCTAATTTAGATTTAGACAAGGAACAAGGTCTGACTTGGGGTTTTGATTTTTCAATAATGAAAATTTTCTCATCTTTCTGCTTTTTCAGTTGCATAATGCGTTCTTTAAGGCTTTCAGGTGAGATACCATGAATATTGTAATCTGCAATGCATTTTAGTACAGCTTCCAATGCTTTCACTTCTTTGACTATGGCCTCAATCTGAAAGTTCAATAGATCTCCAAAATCAAGGGGCATTCGGTGAAAAAAGCTAATAGAGTCAAAACTAATGAGCCATTGCATACCTGCACTCTAATAGAACTTTCCTGGCCATTCTTCTTGGAAAAATTGCCCAAATGATCTTTTAAAATGGGAACTGGTGGAAACTTGTCCACAATATCAAATGCATAGATATATCTAACAGCTTCTATTCGCTGCTCGTTGCTAATAAGATTTTTAATAAAATCTGTAATGGGAAACAATACTGTAAATAACATCAAATTGCTTGAGAGGAGTCTGGAATTGCTTGCAACACTCATTTAAAAAAAAAAATGGATGATGCCATAGATAAAGGAACATCTGCAGCAATTTTATTTAAAATTGTTATAGCATGGTGTACCGGATGCATGATATGAAAATTCAAAACAGGACAAAGCACTTACTTGGGATCATTTCTGCTAAACCAAGAACTTGAACTAAATCAGGGACCTTGTCATGCCAATCATCAGCATCCAGAAGACCAAGAAGCTCATCTGCAGTAAAAACAGAGGCCAACCTGTAGGCAGCTAAAAATTGCAGGAAACATATGACCTCCAAAGGATCCTTTCTGTTCTTTGCCAGTGTTATTTCCCAGTAAAGTGCAAATTTTTTGGCCTCTTCTTTTAACTCTGAATTAATCTGGGGTGAGACACTCCTTAGCTGCTTCAACAGTAAAATACAACTCCTTTTCGGAATAACTAACTTGATGTCCTTATTTTCCTTAAAACTGAAACGATGGGATGTATTCATTACATCTAAAACAAGCCTTCCCGGATCACATGCAAGTTGAAGAGTTGCAGCAACCTCAATTGCCAAATCATGATTTTCATCCGTGTTAAGTATCCATCTCAAATCGTCCTTACTCTTGTCAAAAGGTAAACATTTAGGCTTAGGCTGAGGATCCAGGGATGAAGAAGTCCCATTGCTTTCACATGGAAAATCTCCTAGTGAAGGTTGCTTAATCTTTACGTGGAAAGGAGTGGTGCAGGTTGCTGACCAAGTGAAACAACAAACATTCATTATCTTTAGACAGGGTGAATAAGAAATATAAACAATAAGGGACAGGCATAAAAGAGCAAAGTAACAAAAAGCTAAACCATCATACTCTATTGGTAAAGAGGTAATTAGACAAGAAAATGGGAATGCAAATATATAAATTTTTAATAAGGACGTGCAGAGATCTGTGCCTAGAAATTCAACGAGGTCACGGCAACAAAAAAAAATATTGCGTTATTGCTTGCCAATGTCAACAATACCCAGAGTTGATTTTATGTGAAGCACAGGGAGAAGTAATCTGGGTGCCTTAAGCTATAGCATTTGCATGGCTGCTCTCAAGACTTGAGAGCACATAGTTGTGCTAGATAGCCCAAGGCTTCCATCATTGTCCAAATAACGGATTCCAGTTTAACTACTAGCTCTAAGTAAACTTTGTACTTTTCAGCTAGCATATGGCATAAATGAAGAAAGAGAAGTTGGGGGGAGAAAAAGAAACAGAGAGAGGATGACAACAAGGGTTAACATCACTCATTTTTAATTTCCAACAAAGATAAAGGAGAAGAAATTAGTCAATTAATTTCCAGGAATCAAATCCCTTTGTCTCTGAGAATGATAAGAGCATGAATGCAAAACAAACACAGAGCAAATCTCACAAGACAGAAAATTTATTATGGTAAAATAAGTTGAACACCCATCAAAAGCACTTGCCAAGCAGGACTTACCCATATCAATATCTCGAGACTCACCAAAGTGAAGTGTTGTTCACGGGGTCAAAACGAAGAGTTTACATAAGCAAAATCACAACTTAGCTAGAAAATCTTCCAACTTAATCACACAGATGTAGTCACAGATAAGAACTTGCTTCGTATATAGCTAAATTAAGAATGCTCCAAAATGTATTATGTGACTAAACTATTCAGATAAGAACTTGTATGATGAATCATATCGGAGCTTAGAAAATTCAGTGTCTGGATAACTCAAATATGGCATACATACCTTGATCAGCACCAGTAAATGTCTTTAGATTGCCTTCTTCTATCACAGCAGTCCAAGGACGTTTAATCCCACTACATTGTTGTGATTGAGTCACAGGCGCAGGCACAGAAGTTGAGGAGGTTGGAAGGAAGCTGATAAGAGCAGGAACTGTGGTAGATGCAGATTTGGGGGCAAGAACAGAGGCATCAACAGCAGGAATAGTAGGAGGCAAACATTTCTTCTTATTTCGAAGTGGTCTGCAAACTTTACGTGTCAAGGCTGCCAACTTGGCTGCCAAATCCAAGTTCCTTTTTTTGTTTTCTTTCTCCCAAGAATCTAACTGCTGCTTAAGGTTCCCAAGTGTGGGGTCATATCCAATCTTGTAGCTGTCAATGCATCTCAATGCACACTTGACATCAGCTATTCTTTTGTTTGTGGCCTCAATCTGTAAACAATTTGTTGCAAGTAAACAGAGAGGAAACATTGGTATAAAGAAAGGAGAGGAAACACGCACCTGCCCTTCAAGTGATTTGTTTTCCCTCCTCATTTTTTTGGCAGCTCTTTTGGAGTTGTTCAAGTAATCTTTCAATAAAGGTACAGGTGGGAACTCATTAACCAGCTCAAATGCATAAATAAATCTAATGATGGTTTCAACATGCTGCTTCTTGCTGATAAGATTTTGAATAAAGCCTGTTGCACATATTGCAGGTACAGTGAGTAGAGGAACCATGTAAAATAATAGATATGGTCTAGATGAGGTTTCTTAAAGGAACATTTCATTAATAATATAGTACTCCCTACAAAGAAAAAAACAGCCGACTGGTTATCCACACATAAACACATGCACATATAGATAAAGGAGAGAAAATCAAATGAAGCTCGTTCATCAAAAGCTTAACCAAAAAATGTGTGTTAAAGGACAGATATGCAATATAATTAGATGAAGCTTAAAAATTAGATACTTACCTGATACTTTATCTGCAAAGCCTAGGACATGCAATAATTCAGGAGTCTGGCTATGATGGGCAACAATCTCCAATTGATTTAAGAGTTCATCAGAATCAAAAGCAGAGGCCAGTCCATAAGAAGCTAAAAGCTGTAAAAATCCCAAGACCTCAAGAGAATGCTCAGCATCTGCCTTCATTTTTGTTATCCAAACAGCAGCAAGTCCCATTGCTTCTTTCACATGAGGCTTAATTTCTGGTGACAGTTTCCTCAGTTGCTCTAATAACATAATGCAGCTCCTTCTAACAACTCCCTCTTCAAATTCCACACCATCCTTTTTCAAATGGGGAGGGTAAAATCCTTGCATTGCATCTAAAACAAGCTTTGCAGGGTCCGATGAGAGTTTCAGAATACTAAGCACTTCATTTCTCTTCGAATCATGATCCTCATAATGCTCATTTAAAAACATTTGCAAAGTCTTACCGTCCATAGTCACATTAAGATGAAGATTACCATCACTGTTAACCACATTACCATCACTGTTAACCACATTGGTATTTGGTGGCTCAATCTTCACCTGAGTATTATATCCTTCAATAAAGTGTTTCTCTTTCAATCCAAATTCTTTGCACCGTTCTTGAAGTTGTCTCTCCTTAAATTTAAGCTCTTTATCTCGTTCCATTATCTTCTTATTTCTCAACTCCAATTCCTCATACCATGCTTTAATTTTCTTCTTCTTTAATTCAAACTCTTTAAATTTCTCCATAAACCTGTCATCTTTCAATCTCAATTTTTTTCCCTGTTCCTCAAGTTTCTTTTCCTTCACTTCGAGTTCCAAAAGCTGCCTACTAAAATTCTCATTTTTTAGTGCAAGTTCTTTTGATTGTCCTTCGACTATTTTCTCTTTCAGTTTCAATTCATTAGAGAACTCTTCACAATGCTTCTCTTTCCTTTCAATCTCTATCAATGCCTTAGAAATCTCACTCTCCATCACTTTAACCTCACAAGCTCTCTCCTCAACACATTTATTAAAGAACTCAAATCTCTGCTCTATCTCTCTCAGAACACACAAATTTTTCTCTATCGTCTCTGTCACCGCCTCAAGCTCTTTCCTTGAATTCTCAATCAACTCAATCTCTCTCTTAATCTCTTCAATTTCTTTCTCAATTTCTTTCCTTTGATTCAACTCAAATGCTTTCTCTCTAACCTCAATCTCTCTAAATCTCTTTTTTACAGATTCTTGAACCACAATCTCTCTAAACCTCTTTTCTACAGATTCTTGAACAGCCTCTAATCCCTTCTCTCTCTTCTTGACATCCTCCAACTGTTGTTCTAATGATCGTTGTGTTGAGTGGAGCTCTTTGGCGCGTTCTTCAATGAGATTATGAGTGGAATCGAAGTGATCCTCTATGTCCTTCCATTGAAGCGTGAGCGAGAGCATAGAAGAAGCACGATCACGAAGTTGATCGACTGTTTGGCGAAAGCATAGTTTCTTAAACTCGGTGAGTTTCAAGTCAGTGGAAATCTTCTCCTCCATTAAAACCGAGGTTACAAGCGATTGTGGAGTATGCTTATGTACATACAGATTGTTGGCAAAATATAATCAAATTCGGTGTGTAAATTGATTTGGATTGAGAAGGGAAAAGTACAGGAAAACGCAAAAATTATTTGTGATTGTGAAAGTGGGAAGTGGGGACAGGTTATGTTTGTTTTGATGAAAGTAAAGTGAAAATAAAAGAAAAAGGAGGGAAATTGTAACAGTTTCCAGGTAGAAAGAAGAGAGAGGAAAAAAATAATGGGAAATCATTTTTTTTTTTATTTACTTTGTTTTGAGGAGAGTGGAAAGAAAATAAATAAAAAATAAAAAAATGCAGTATTTTTTTTATTTAGTACACTAATTAATGAAAAAAAAAAAAAGAAAAATGGGATTCTCCAAATAGATTTAAAAAAGCAAAATAATTTCTCTTCAAAATAAAGAGAAATGAAGAAAAATAGAGAATTAAAATTATTAAAATATTTTTATTTTTATTAATAAAATGAGGTTACAAACGTAATATGTATATTTCTTTTCGATCTTTTTATATAAATGAGAAATTTAAATAATATAAAATAAATTAAAATTTCTTTTTCTCTTTATTTATTTTATTTTATATTTTATTTTTTCTATATAATTAATACACCAAACAAATTTTTTATCTCTCTTTATATTGAAAAGAAAAAGAGAGAAATTAAAATTTTAAAAGTGTGAAATTATAAAAATATTATTTATTTATTTTTTATTATTTTTCATTCACATAAATTAAAAAAATATAATTTTTTTTTTTTTTTTTTTTTTTATGTAAATAAGAGATATAAATAATATAAAGAGAATTAAAATTTACATTTCTTTTGTTTAATGCCTTTCATTTTCTCTGCACATAGTACACCAAACAAGTCATAAAGGGAACTTTGTTACTCCTTCGTCAGTAAGGAACCACAACCGACACTGTCAGTTTACCTATTACTTTGGAATTTTTAGATTTGATCAAAATTTGTTACTAAAAGGAGGATTACGAGAAGAAATTCACTCAATATCACATTAATTTCTCGATGCTATCTCAAGTCTAAGATATCACAGGGATCAATATTAATTTAATAATTATTATTATTACAGAAATATGTGATGATAAAATTTCTTTAAATTTGATCACATTAATTTATAAAATATATATATTTATTTATTATCGTAAAGTTAAAAGCTTCTTTTTTTTTTTTTTTTTGAGCTTTTAAAATTTTTAAAAATTAATTTTAATAATTTCTGAATTTTTAATTTTTAAAAAATAAAAATAAAAAATTTGTGTCTTTCCCATATATTAACAAAGTTATTTGTTAAAAAAAAACAAACAAACAAAGATTCCAAAATCAAAATTATTCCCTATTTAATAACCAATAAAGGAAAATTTAAAATTATTAGATGAATCTTAAGTTTTTAATTATTGTCAAATAATTTAAATATAATAATTCACATGGTCAAAAATACATAGAAAAAAGATACTAAAATATACAGTTTAAGAAAATAAATAATTATGCAAAGCGCAAAATATTTGATTATAAAATATAATTAATTAATTAATTTCAAGATATATTTATGAATATATTTATTTTTAGTTTTTAAAATTTTATATAATAATAAAGTATATATTAAAAAAAAATACAAATCTAAAAGAGACAGACTTTTCATTTTATATATTACACATATATTAACATAACATTTGTTATATATATACATTGGAATTTTTATTTTCTTAGATTAAAATGAAAATGACTAATTGATATCATCATTATAAAATATATATATATAAAAGAGAGCTATAGTTAATTGGCTAGTAAACCTTCATTAGCCTAAAACTGTGAAGGTAGCCCATAACAATGGGCTAGATTATACAAGCCCTACCTCTACCGAACACTAAAGACTGATATTCTAATATTCAAAAACGGCAAAACTACAATTCAAAATGACAAAAAACCCAAATATTCTAAGACAAAATTACAAGATAGCCACTTCAATTTTTTCGTTACAGCTGAGTGAATATGTATAATATTTATATATATTTTTTTTAAAATAGGGGACCACGGTCCCCTATGGTCAGGTGTAATACAACCTATCATGATTATTAAAATTAAATTAGACTGATAGTCAAATCTGAAAAATTAAAGATCGGTTCGTTCTCCAAAAATTATTAAAAAATTAATAAATGAATTGATTAAATAATAAATTAAATGAATCGAATTAATTTTTTTATTCCAGTGATTTAATTTTTATTTTTATTTTTTTTAATTTTTTATAAAATCACATCATTTTTATCAAATAAAAATGAACATCGTATTGAGTTAAAAAATATCAAGAGAATTAATACTATAAAAAATATAATATTATATAAATTTTTTATTTAATCATAATTACATTATATTTATTTTCATCATATATATAATAAATGTCAAATTATATATATATATATATATCGATTTTTTTCGATTTAATCGATTCAAGTTTAATCAAACCTCTTACTCTCTAATCATGTGTTTTTATCGATTTTTTAACCGATTCGATTTTGAAAACACTCCCTCCTATGCTAATTATTGAAACTATTTAATTAACATGTACTATATAATTAACCAAAACTAAATAATTATGACTTAAAACCAAAACTAGACTTCTTTTCCACTCGGGAAAAAAAATAAATCAAAGAACGGAAATTCTTAGTTCAATAAAAAAAAAAAAGTAAATTCTGGTACATTCAATTAAATCAAAATTTTTCATATAAAAGTAATCTGTATAACTTACTTTTTGTAATAAAATTATTGTCGTATCCATGTTCTTAAAATATGTACAGTATTGAAAATGTATACTCTCATTAAAAAATATATATATATTGTAAATTGAGAATTGAAAGATAATATAATTCCATGTAATTAAGTAAAAAAAAAAAACAATTATTTCTATATTTATTAAGGACTCTGTGTTTGAAGAAAAAGAAAAAGAAAGTCAAGATGATGAACATTTCTTAAAGTTAAGATAAATAATGTAATTCTGTTCTTAAGCATCTTAACAAGATATACCTTGTTTGAGGAATTCACGAAAAGATGAATAATAACAACATTTTTATTTTCAATAACCCCTAATTATATTTTAAATAGCATCGTATCTACATGCAATTAAGACCTTGCGCTTGACCCTGGTGTCAACTGTTAACTACCTGTAAGAAAAAAAAAATTTACGAGTTAAAATTTTTTTTTACTAAATTTTTTTTTTTACTAAGCCTAGACCACCACATAACTTTCGTTCCGATCCATAACGAGATCAGTCAAAACTCAGCCCTGTACTTAATCGATAACGTGATCAGTGTTCTACCAGCGACTATGGCCTGCAATTTTATTTATTTATTTTTAAAAAATCATTACTAATTGTATATTTTTATTCATTATATCAGAAACAAATATTTCACACCTTAGATCTTAAACTTCTACATATAATTCGAATCTTTTTTAAATTAAAAAAAAAAACTTGGAATCTGTTCATGGATTATGAAAGTTGCATAGAAGATCAACAATTCTTTTTTTTTTTTTCCGTTTGAACAAGTGAAAGTCATACATATTAAATTTTAAAAAAAAAATCATTTTATTTTTATATAAAGAGACACACCACAAAACTTACTTCAAATTATGACCTATTTTATCACTCGATCAAATGCACCAAAACAATATCCAAATTCCAATAGGTCGCATAAAATACTATGTTGGCACAAATTCTGGTACGGAATCCTCAACACATTTTCATGCATTACAAAGCTGCGTCTATCCAACCATCTCATGCAAGCTAGTGCCTGCCTAAATACAACCAACAACCAGGGTCTTTCACACAGCAACCCCAACACCAAAAGGAAAATCATGTCAACATTACTTTCCAACCGCTAAAATTCTGGTCCATCTACGCAACATAATTTCCTTTTTTGAAAAATACTTACATTGCTGACTTTAGACATGCTGTATGGACATTTAGAACTTCTCAAATCAAGTACATCGTCATGCAGAAGAAAGGGGAGGAGAAATAACAAAAAAATATATATATAATTTGCTTCAAGGCACTACTTTAGTCCCACATTTGTTGTCATACACTCGTCAAGCCTTTATACGAACCACAAATGAACCTGTTCATATGTTTACACAAAAGATAATGATTATCATGGTCAGATAGGTTTTTCAAATTACATTTTTGCATACTTGCAAATGATAATAAAGGGACATATATTTGGAAATAGAAGTCAGAACACTTCGAAGCTGGCAGAATTATTGTCACAAGATGGCTTCAAATCTTGTGAAACCATGTGTTCCTATAGATTAGCAGGTTTGATTTATCAAAATGACAGAAGCACCTAGCTGTTTAGTTAGGAAAGCATCAAATTTGGTAAGGATCAGTTACGCTGAACACCATAATCAACTTATCAATTCGAGGCCAAAATAAAAAAGGCACGTGGACCAAAAATTATATGCATAATGAATGACATATTATAGGTGAAGACAGAGATCATAGGTTTCAGTAGAATGTTACTTTAGGCTGAAAAAAAGGTGGGGTTTGGAAGTCAACAAAAAAAAAAGGGATACTATCTCCTGTTGAAAAAAAAAAAAAGAATGAGATATTATCAGGTGAAGACAAGGCTACAAAGATGGGTAAAAAATTACTTCAAGTTAAAAAGTGGTGGGACTTGGTACCCAAACCAAAAAAAAAGGCTAATTCAGAATTTATTTAATTCATAAACATGATGGAATCTCAGGCAGAATGCAACGGGAAATATGCTGGAGGATAGAAGACAATATGGAGGATTTCGAGACAACAAATTAAAATAAAACCTTTATAAGATGCTACTAACAAATGGTACATTTTTAATGGAATTGAAAGATTTAAGGAACAAGATAACTGAATGGCTGTTGCGGACTAAATCATAGCAGAAGGCACATTGCTACTTAGGATTGAAGAATTTGGTCAAGCATATGACTAATCAGAGTGAATATATCTAAATTGCGAAAAAGAAAAAAGGTAGCAATAGCATATTGCTACTTAGGATTCAAGAATTTGGTCAAGCATATGACTAATCAGGGTGAAGATATCTAAATTGCAAAAAGAAAAAAGGTAACAACAGCAAAACTGAAAAGAAACTAAAGTGCAGATGATTATGTAAAAGAGCGGAAGACATGGACTACATAATTCATGAGATGCTCAAATATGAAGAAGAGTACCATATTCTGGTGAACCAACCATAACAAGAAACAAGGAATACCAATTATGGAGTAAAAGGCCAAATGAGAAATGTTTATAAGCACAAGAACTACAGCAGCATATGCCAGAATCAAATGTCATACTTTTCTCTCACAATGTGATTCAAAAAAAATTTAGTCTATTAACATGAAATTAAATAAGCATATCTCACTTTATCCATGAAAATGCCAAAATATAAGTTTTCCTATAAACCTTAATAGCTTGAGAAATAACTTGGAATTGAACTTTCATAAACACAATATGCACACTAAGAAAACAAAAAACAAACAAGTACTCAAAATTCAGTTACTCACATGCTGGAAGGTTGGATATGTCAGCAGAAACTGCACAAGGGATTCCTAAGTTGGAAAGAGCTCCCCTTATGATTCCACAAGGGAAATAGAGATGCATGCTCATTGCTTGGGTAGCCTTGTTTTCAGCCAAGGCAGAGGGATCTTGTGATTCTCCTACACTTTCAATTGATGGATCAACAGACATTCGTGCAAGCCAACGAAACCTATTATCTTGCAACACAAAGGTACCCTACAAGACCAGCACAAGGCCGTTTGTCATCTACAACAAGCACATTCAAATTGAGTCCAGAATCAAATTCCAAACTTACTCTATGATTTGTCTTCAAGTTGTCAATCTGCTTCTTAAAAACCTCAGACCAAAAGTCCTTGCAGATGAACTTTATTGCCTCTAGATGATCACTAAATCTCGGCCGCTCCATAGTATACCTAATAAGATGAAAATTCTTTTACTCCATCCTAAATGATACTCCTACTTACTAATTACCAAGTTTTAGTTACCAAATTTTCTTATCCTTAGCTACACTTTCTCATAAACCAAACAGCCGCCTAAAGAATCAAGGTTTTTTTTTTTTTGAAAAAAAAAATACAGACACTCCAAATTTAACCAGATAAAGTATTTCAGATTTTAAGATCCAATTTAATGAGCAAAAATAAAATCATTGTACAACAACTAGAAATAATTGTATATAATATGCATAAAAATATAAAAATTTAGAATGTTTTTATTAAAAAACGAAAATCAGAGCTGAAAATTATCGGATTAGAAAGGCATGTCGGATGGTTGTACCGTTCGGCGAGTTGGTGGCCAACCTGATAGCCGATGGCCTCGATCCGCCGGCCGGCGAGCTCAGGTTTGTTGGCGTCGAACCGATTGCAATATGATGATACCATCTCTGTAAGTAAGCTATCAATGCAACTCTCCGATACTTCTCTTCCCATTCTCTCTAACTGTCTCTATGGATGGTGAAATCGATTTCATTAGATTTTCTCTTGTAATACTCCCAGGCTACCAATTTTGGGATAGTGGGCTTTTGCAGCAACAGATTTAGGCCCATATACACAATAATTAGCGTATTTGCACTAAAAACATGTAGGATTTTATGATTAAAGTAGTGTTTACAAATTACAAACCATAACAAATGATAGGAAAATGGTTTATTCTTGAAAAGAAAATTATAGAAAATTCAATTAAGTAAATTGAACCATTATCAATTAAATACCCTCTTCTTCTTTTTTATAATAAGAAAGGTTGAATATTCAGTTTTAGCTCTAAACCCAAGGTTCGCAGGGCACTGTTAGTTGAAGAGAAATCTCACACTGGCATCTCTCTTGGAGACAGTAAATGTGTTTACAATTATGAGAGCATAGGTCAACACACTGTTCGTTAATATAACAATTTCTCTTAGTCTTGTTCCTCGTAAATGGAAATTCTTGGCTCACCACCACCTTCACTTCTATTGCCATTTCTCTTAATTCATTCCCATCAACAAAACCTATATCAGGAAAGAAAAAAAAATAGTAATAATAATAACCGATAACATGTATAGGAAATTAAATAGGAGAGAAACTTACAGGACAGAGTGAGTATTAAGGTTAGCAAGAATGCCAAGTTGAATGAAGCTCTCTTCATTTTGGTTACATACACATGTTGTGTGCCTTAATTTGTGTTGTACTCTTGAGAGACTTGGGCTATATTCATAGGGAAGCTTAATTGTTGGATTATAATCTTATACTAGCTGGCGCATACATGGTAATCTTGAAAATTGTCCCATCAGAACTTTTCATTTTTATGATTTATTACCTCTTTTTCAGTATAGACATGTATATGATCAAATGAATCCTGGTGTACTTGACAAATTTGATTTTCTTTCTTCTCTATATTATTAGTTAAATAAAATTGCATTGAATTTTGCACAAGTTTTAGCTAATTCGCTTTCTAAGAGTTGTATAGGGGGCTCATGGATCACGTTTTATCACCTGACCAAGAAGATGATGGAGAAAGACAAATACACTAACCAATTGTAAACTTCTCACTGTAGTGCATACGTTTCCCTGTCTGTACCCCCCAAAGTATATATCCATAATAAGCTTTTGATGGACTGTTCTTTACCTATTTTGGAAATTTTAAGCGAACTCAAATCCTTACATTTGCTTAAGCTCAATGTAAAACAAAACAAGCTCCACGCATAAAATTTGAACCAAAGAAAGAGCCAAACGATATGGAAAGAGCCTTGCTTAAAACACATCAAACGAAGCATACACCATTTTAGAACACAAACCAAACCAGCCAAAAGTACAATAAAGTTTGTTCTTTATTTAAAACGAGGTCCTGTCTGGTAAACCTTCTTCTGAAGCTATCCGGCTAATACATATGCTCAGCTGCCTTGTTTCATTATGGATGTTTGGAAAAACAGTCTATCCTCGCAAACCAATAACACCTGCATAATGATTGAATAAATAGAAATCAGACCATACACAGAGATGATGGACACAAGAATGAGCTAAATTTATGAAAAAAAGCGTGTTGATTTTTTGAGTCATGGTGAATGACTAACCTCGTAAACAAAGTAGATATAACAGCTTAAAATCATGTATCATCGGACAGTCAATGAAATAAATTTAACGTGGCCAAAAAAGTTGTCTACTTACCACATGCTACTCTGCCACCAGCATTTCCAGTGGTTTTGCTGAGTTCATGTCCCCCTGGATATAAAGATAAAAATGCAAGAGTTAAAGACTGTTTCTTGCTTTGATCAGGCAATAGAAGTCAAAGTAGAATAAGAGAAAATGAGGAGTCCTTTCAGTACAATTTGGCAACAAATAGTCATGGTAAAGTAGTGTATGTTAGAATCCTAGGACGGGTGGACTAGCAAAGAATTCTGCTCCTCCACCAACACCACTATAATGATAGAGAAATATTAAATCAAACAACCCACAAACAACTCTTCTGCACTAGCACAAATTCAGGGCCTAGATAAAAGGACAAAAACCCCATAACCTTATTTTTATTTAGTAAATGAGTTTCACCGCCAAAATGGCATTGAATAAAAAGTCATAGAACTCAAAATTTAACACTGACTATTAGGCATGTTAGAACTCACTTTAATCATCACCCAATAATATAAAGCAGCAATTAAAAAGACTTGGAAAAAAGTTCCAAAGTGGAGAACTCGAAAATTACCCTTGCCAAGATCATCAGGATCTGCATGAACAACAACTGCCCTTCCTACAATGGAAAGTGGGCCAGTGAGAGGAATATGCTTGTCAACAATTTTGACATTAACAGTACCTGGACCACACAATAATCAGAAATGTTAGTGACCCATAAAGTATCAATGACTAACAAGACATTAGCAAGGCAGAAGGAAAGAAAGCAAAGAAAATCCTGTAACAGTAGCTTTTTGACTGAGACGAGAAACATTGGTACTTTAGAAGAAAAACTACAATAAAATGGTACAACAATGGCATACCATCTTCACCAGCAGTGACATTTCCCAGATCACCAGCATGACGATTCTCATCCTCAGGGGCACCATGCTCTTTGCCACCAGGATTAAAATGTGGTCCTGCAAATAAATCATCAAAAGATTGAGCATGGAGACTCTCACATAATTGTGAGCAGAAAGTTTGGCCCTTTGCTAATCACTTCAGCATGCAAGGAAGGAAATTTTCCAGCCAGTTAACAGTACCAGTAGACATGCAACCATTTGTTGTATCTCCAAGGGCATGAACGTGGAAGCCATGAAGCCCTGGCTTTAGGCCAGAAACACTTCCAGTCACAGTAGTCGGACCTGAGGAAAAATGAATTGAAGATGATTTCCCATGAAGGAAATTAGCAAATACAAATTCCAGGTACAATCAACAAGGGTATTGAAATACCATCTCCTTCTTGGGTAAAGAAGATAGTCCCGCTAACACCCTCACTGCTGTTAAGAACGGCAACAGCCTTCTTCATGGTTCTATGTGATCTAGAAAAGATAAAAAGTTAAAATGCTGCACATAAACAAGTCCCTAAGAAAAAGAATTAAAAAGCATATCTAGAAGCACGGCAACTGTCAAATGATGGGGGAGAAAAGATGAAGAACAAGGAATATGTGCAAGTGCACTTCCACATGCAGACATCATAATAGTACAAATGAAAATAGCAATTATTCCCATAAAAAAACACTAAATAAAAGTTCAACATTGAAACCTACGATACACGAGAAGAAAATTTTTGTAAACCATTACACTACTTAAATCCCCAAGAGCATAAATTTTACAGTCCCAAAAGAAAATATCATAGCTTCAAGTAGCATTGATCAAGCCTGTGCCGAGCAACAATGGACATAACTTTAAGTAGCTCCAATTTACAAAAAATTCACCAAACAGGAAGCATGCTACATTTTAATCCATTCGCTGTAGACATTGAAACGAAGTTTGCTTTACAATCCATTTTTATTAGATTCTGGAGAACCAGAATAGCAAAGTTACTTATAAAATCAAAAGCATATCTATCCAAAAATCACATCATCCCTATCCCTAGCCAACAGATAATTTTTTCATAAAATAACTTCAGAAAAGAGGAAATATTTGAAATCATAAACACCAACCTTATTATATTACAGCAAAAAATATACAGATCTGTCACCAAACCATATAATCCAAAGGCAACTACAACAAAAACATCAAATCCAAGTACAGATTTAACAGTCAAACAAACAGAACACACAGATATTCACACAAAAGCTATATTATAGCAAGAAGAAAAAAATCAAAATCATCAATATAAAGAAAACAAAAATCAGAAACATATAATAAAAAAATTGGCTAATCTTTGAGAATTAGAAAAAGAAAAATGAAATCAAACAAATGATTCAAAAAAAAAAACAAACTGAAATCCAAATGATCCAAACTGTTAATGCTTATAAAAATCAAATAACAGAATGATCTAGAACTAAAGCACTAAATCAAGAGGGCTAAAGCTCTAGAGAGAGTGAGAATTCAAGCTTCTACCTCAGAACACCCCCTTAGAGAAAAATATACAGAGTGAGTATTTCTGCTGGCTTTTAAACAGTTATATAGAAAAAAATTGTGATTTACATAAAGAATAAAGATAGGAAATAAAAACAAGATAAGAATCTTTGATAATTTCTAGTATTTTCCTTTCCTTTATCCTCAACCAAAGACGACAAAATGGTAATTTTAAAAAAGTGATGGTATATTAATAAATTTACAGTCCGATACCTGGGGACGACAGACGAGCTTGGGCTTTTGGGGGCCGAAAGATTGATCCAATGTCAAAATCCTCTATTAAAAGATGTTGAACTTATTTAGATGATTAATAAAATTACAAAAAATGATAGATAAATTTATTAGTCCTAGTTTGATTTTACAGTTCATAATAATTATTATTGTTAATTGGTGATTATTAACAAATGATTATTATCTAATAATAATTAATTATTAATTATTAAACTGTTAATATGATTAATTATTAAAAATAAATATTAATATTTATTTTTTATTTAAATATATTTTTTAAAAAAATGATTAAATTTTTTTATTTAAATAAATAATAGTTTTTTTTAAAAAATAAAATTAATATTATTAATTAAATAAATTTAATATAGTTATTAAAAATAAAAAAATTAACAACTATATTAAAAAGTTTTTTTTAAATACTATTTCAATTGTGTATTTTCCTTTCTTGGAGTTGGATGTCAACAACAATTTCAACAATTTAACTGTAATTTATAATTTCTAATATATGAGTAATTTATAGTACTTACAACAATATTTACTCTACAATAGCCCTAAATCCTTTTTTTTTTTCAGAAACATATTCCAGATCCATTTAAATATATCAAAGGTCAAATTAAGATTGGATAATGCTTAGGTAGTATCGGTTCGGTTTGATTAATTTAAAAGGATGTTATTAAATATTTTTAATTTAAAAATTTTTAAATTAAATTAAATCAAATTATCATTATAATCAAATTATCAGTTCGATTTCGATTTCGATTTAATTCGATTTGAATATTTTTTGTTTGTCAGTTTTAAACTAATTTTTTTTTATAAATTTTTTTTTTATTTTATTATAAATTTAGGGGAAAATACCAATAAAATATCGATAATAAAAAAAAATTCAAAAATAGTTTAATATTATACAACCTAAAACTTGTCTATTTCATTAATTAACAAGCCGAAAATTTATATTTTTTTTTCAAAAATTAAATTTTTTTTTATTTATATTTAGTTAATTTTTATGAATCATATTTTTTTAAAATTTTAAATTAATATTAGATTAAAAAATATATATAATTATAAATCAAATCAAATCAAATATATTTAATAATAATAATAATAATAAATAATATATATAACTTTGATTTGTTTTGGTTTAAAATCGAAGAAAAAAAACTCAAATTATAAATTAAACCGAATATTTGGTTTATTATATTTTCAAATCAAAATAAATTCTAAAACCATCAATTTTGATTTAATTTGATCAATTTTGAATTGATCGGTTTGACTCCCATCCCCCACCAACCAAGCCAATGTGCTTCACATGCCACAAGAAAAATAAATTATTTTTTGTATACAATTGAATTCACAACAATGGCAGATAGAAATTTGAACTGGAATGACTTTGAACAAGAAATTTGTAAAACTTTGTCTGAAATTATGAATTTAATCACTGATGAATCAAAAGTCAGACTCGGCAACTGTTCTGGAACTGGAATCAGTCTCCAGACCTCTGCGAGACGCTTGCCATAGCTGGCTTTCCATGCCTAACTTCTTGAACTCCATTAGCCCCTTCTCAACTGTTTAAGGAAGTGAAACATCACCAAACAAATTAAACTCAAACTCAATTATAAATTAACCTTTCCAAAGATTCATAAACAAAATTTATTGCTATTCGATATCCATCTTGAAGGATAATTTTTCAAACTCGACTTAAACTAAATCACGTGTTTTCTTGCTTTGGCAACTAACTAATGCACATGATCATATGATGTCATAGTTGAGAGCACACTTTGTGTGTGCGTGTGCAGGCGCACGCATGTGCATTCAAGAGAGATTACCATCAACTGCATCATGTGATGAGGAATACCGATTGCTGTGGTTTATCCAGAACTGCAAACGCTCTTCTGCTATGTCCTGCTCGAGTCCATGGCTTTTTGCTCTTCTCCAGAAATATGTAAGCCAAGCCTGTATGGTATTAAAAAAAGGAAAAGAAACAGAATAATTTAACGAGCTGACTAGATTTGAAGTTCTGCTATCAAGTGTTGACAAACTCGATTGGGTAAAGTCTAATTACTCATAAGGCCAATGATAGCAAGTTAAAGATGAAATTGACATTGAAAATGTTATTCAACCTGCTTGAAACGCACATCTTCAGACTCCTCTTGGCTCAATTCTGAAAGCAAATCAATTTCTTATAAATCGTTTAACCAACATCAATATAAACAAAAAGATGAATCCAATAGTATTCCATTGTAAGAAATGGAGTTTATAAAATTAAGTAGAAAGTACAAAAAAATACAAAGCATAGGAACATGAAATCAACATTCTTGCTATCTGGCCCTGCATCAGAAGTTTTTCTCACGTATTGCAAATTTGTAATGCCACCTGTTCATCAATGCAGAAGGCTACCCACTCTACGAGTGTCATTGTACTAAAAGGAGAACTCTTTACATAATTGTGAGTTGAATAGTGAACTTACCAAATGCTTCGAAATGTCCTTCAGCAGGTAGCTTCACTTCGTCTTCAACCATGATCGTCAGAAACAAAAATACCAGAAAAATTCAAGCAATCAGAGTGTGCCACTTATTAGTGATCAGAAGAACTATGGAAGTTAAATGTAAATCACAAACTGAAACAAACATCATCTTGGACTGAATTATTTGTTTAAAGTAAACTTAAAATGAGAAAGAATTCATAGCAAGCTGAAAAGACATTCAACAAAGGAATCTCCTATTGGTGAGATTTTGTGGAGATGAATGAGCTAAATAGAATTGCACTAATTGCTTGTAAAAAATAAATTTCATAGTGGCAAATGGCTCTATATCCAAGCTTTATTAGTTGTGCATCATTGGATATAAAGAGCAAAGAGTCACATGAAAAATTGCAAATCTTATGAAAAGTGGAAAAAAATTCACAGCACCTGCAATCTTAACTCAATAGTCACTAACAGAATTAAGCCTTTCATATTAAATACACTGGCTTGGGTAGATAAGCAAAATCTCATATTAGATTCAAAATAGAAAATAGTAATAGTTCAAAGAAAGGTTCCCACCCAGGAAAAATATTTGCATTAATAAAACTCAGACAACACTAATTGCAATTATTTTGTGCATGTAATACAGATGATTCAGTACTAGTAAGAAATCTTACAAAGATATTTTAATTCACACCTGTTTTCAGCAAAGATGGGTGTCTTAGCTGAGCCATGGCAAGTGCTATAGCATCTTCTACCTTGAAAAGGAAAAAATTTAAAGCGTAAAAAACTGCAAGTTGAGACTCAGAAGAAACAACTCCTTGAAATTATTACACATCTAGAGTTATTCCCTTGATTAATTTACCAATGGAAGATAAGTAGTGGTAATTTCACAGCCACAACAAAGTTCAGAACCCAGTTTTCCAAACTTGTTTGCAAATTGGAAACCATGTAAAGGAATATTCAAAGAATATAGAACGCAAGCTGTATCTCTAAACCATTGGTCCTATGATAAGGCAATTCAACACAATCTTCCATTGTTTTCCATCAAAACTATATATTTTACGAACAGAAGTCCGAAACAAATTCCAAAAGCGGTTTGAAAAATGTTAAGGTTTTCCAATTAGCAGGGGAGTTTGTTGGCTAAAGAGTTAGTCCAAGGAGATTTTGATGCATTCACATTAAAGTCCATTTATGAAACTCAGCTGTATATATCATATTCTAAAATAGCCATAAATTTTATTAATGAAGGGGAAGGGAAGGAAAATATTAGTAAAGTGAAATATCAATTTGAAAGCATGATGGGTGTTTCAGTAAATGACATTGAACTCCACTGGAGCTGACTAACTGAGGAAACAGAAGTCAAAATGAAAAGCAGTTATTGGAAAACATTTTTGTGTGCTCCCCATCAGGCAGAGGTACAGAGAAAATATGTCAGAGCAGGAAGAAAAATATATGCCTAACTGGTACAAAGGATTTCCAAGAGACAACAGCTAATATTATTTAAAGTCAGTTGAGAAACACGCTAATGTTTCAAAAGGCTAAGACAAAAACCTTTAATGAAGCCAGTTCCCGCAGACCTTTCTCAACTACAAGCATGCTCTCAATGTTTCCGTCACCAGAAAGTTCATTCATGTCTCGTAAAGCTCTTTCTCTTTCATTTGCATCATTATTTTCTGCTCCAAGTGGAGTAAACAAAACACTGTGAATAAAACTGAGGCATTTGGAGCTCTTTTAGACCATAAACTAAATATTCAGACACAAGTAATACAATACGTTCAAAAGACGAGATAGAAGTGCATCTGAAACCAATTGATAACTCAGATACAATATCACGGATAAAAAAGCAAACAACAAGGGCTTGAACCTGATGAGTTCTCTTTTGCTCGCTGTCCAGCAGATAATACAACTTCATCTGGAAGAGGTGCAAAGGATGACCAGTATTCGTATTTTGCTCCAGCAATCTCTGCATGTATACCTGAAAAAATGGTGGCAGGGTGTTTGAAAGAGCAAGACATTTGTTTGTAATAGGACTCATCATTCCTTGATACACGGGCCATGAGTTACAGTTGATGTAAAGCAATTTCTAGTACTGAAATGAAACTCTGCAGGAATATTAATGGCAGAAAGAACAACATTGAATCCCCCTAACAGATATGGATGAAATCCACCATCCAGAATCATGTTAGAAAACATCAGCAGCTTGAAACCTTATCAGCTGTAATCAGCAGAACTCATTCAGCTAAGGAACCCTGAGTGAGGACAAGAAAATGACCCTTTTAACCCAGATAATTTCACAATTCTCAGATGATACTAAACAAAGAAGTCCGCAGCCTGGCCTTAGTCCCTTAAGCTTATTCTCATGCATCATTAACCATACTAGAAAACAGCAAAACTAACCTTTGGCAGTTTTTTCAGAATTGAATGAATGGAGCACAGATTTTTGCAGGCTAGCACAAACCACATCAGCAAAAATAAACTAAATAAAAAAATTTCAAATTCAGATAAACAAAAGCATGGGGAATTCATGTTCTAAAGATCAAAATTAAAATGATTTTACCATGCTGAACACATAAGCTCCAATACCGTGCAAGCCAACACCTCTTTAGAACAACTTCTTCCTAAGATGAAAACTGCAAATCATGTCATTATGACCTAAAGAAGTACCAAAAGAAAAGGAAAATCTAAATAAATAATTAGTAGAAAAAACTCTTAGATTGAAAACAAACCATCTCTTCCTGCGTCAGAATCATTCTCCGTGTCATATTCCCGAGTGATTTAACTTCAAATTCAGCTTCACGGAGTAGCTCCAGAGCAGATGTAGCCTCAACCTTAGCAGTCTAAATTGTAATTCCAGAAATGCAAATAGTGTAAATTAAATGGAACACTACTTCTCATGAGTCATGACCCATTAAAGAGAAAGAAGAACTAAAAGGAAAAGATAAAATATTATAATTTCTTTATACCTCAGCTTCAGTCCTAAGAGCAGCAACCTCTTCAGGTTTACTACTTTGTTCTGCAACTCTCAGAGCAGCCTGAACAAAAAATAATGTCCATGTTCTTATATTTAACTACAAGTAAATATAAAGTGATAAAGACTTCAAACAAGCAGAAAGATATTGCCATGATCTATTGTGTTGGGCTATGAAACTTCTTAAAGGGAAGTGGGGCTTGAACCTTTGACCTTCTACATTACAAAGCAGGCACTCAACCGCACATAAGTAGTAAGCAATAAGAGATAAATCAACAATCTATATGTTGCAACTCCTTAGTGAGTTATATATGACTCGTATGTTTATGCAGACATGCATATAGCAAAAGAAAGCAAAACTAGTGATATTACAAACCTCCCTTTGCTGCAGGGCTGCCTCCTTTCTGAAGATTAAAACAGATATGACAAATTAGTTAACTAATATATATATATATATGAATAATGGCATCAAAGAAAGCATCTAAATACTGAGGCTAGAGGATTGCCTGCTTAAAAGGCGAGGTTCTAATGTTACACCCTCTCCAAGACTGGCAACCTAAAAGGAAAACATGTCATCAGACAATAAATAGCACAGGATAAGTTGGGTGGAATGTTCAAATACTCACTTTCAATGTCAGTGCTGGAACTTTAATAATCAAGAATCTAGGTGGAAAAAGAAAAGAGAAGAAGAAACAAAAGAGCAACTCAAAGCTCGAATGTAAACAACCAAGAAGCAAACAATAAAATAAAAGGAAATCATATTGCAACAGAAAAATCAGAAGGCATTAACGGAACATATAAGATGGTACAAACAAAGTACAAATTCTTTGCATTAAACATACGGACTTATCTAGGAAGTCGGGACTAAAATACCAACAGTGAGACCATTTTTCGTCCATCTGCTCATGTAATTAGTTATTTTTGAAATGAAATAAAACATGCAACTTGGGAAGAAACAGAAAAATGAAACCTCATCTATGACATAAAAAATATTTTTCATAAATTTGTTTTTTCACTTCCTTTAGGAAATCAAATATGCCAAATAATTAATTGCAAGAAAGGTAAAATAATAATAAAATCAGAAACCAGGCATTTTAAGAAGCGGCTTTATTTTGATTACTGATTACAGAATGCCATGTAAAAGTTAAAAAGCAAATACATTTTACTGTATCATTTCGATTTTACCACGACCTGGGATACCAATATGGAAATAATACATAAATCTGCATCATTTTGATATACTTACACGCAAATGACATGCTTTCACATATCTAAACAACTAGAGTGCAACATATGCCATTTAGAGCCACACATGTCCATCTATTAGTTTTTTTTTTTTAACATTAAGAAATGCACCTGCTTCTCAAGCAGCCTAGCTCTTGCCTCTGCTTCCTTGTACCTCTCCTCTGCAAGTCGAAGCTGAATGTGCACATATCATGATGGAGAACCAAAAGAAGTATATGATAATTGTATTAAACCATTTACTATCATATATAGCCTAATTTATAAAAAATCATTTTTTGTTGAGTGAATATGTTTCAGAATCAATTGAATATGGCTATTGCAGCACCTTCCATAAATGAGGTCAGTGCTAGCTGGGAAAACCAGATTGATGTGCAAAAGTAACATACAGTTCTTCTTCTTAAATTGGAAATTTCATGAACTGCGCCTGTGTTGAATAATTGCAAAACCATACGAATATAGGAAAAGATGAAATGTTTTCCCACCTTTTTAATTAAAATATCATTTTCTTCCTGGAGCATATCAACCTGCAACAAAATTCATAAATTATATAGTAAATGGAATTCGCCAAAAAGAGAAATTCTTATAAATATTTCATATGTCCTGAATTACTAGCCTATGAAATTGGAAATAGTTGAACATAATTCCCAAAAAGAAGCCAATGCTGATACTATTTATGCTAACAATTACCAGACACCCAACAATTAACATCTATATCCATAGGCCTGTGAAGCACATACATTATCAGTTGGTGAAGTAGTCATTTACCTCATCCTGCAAAGCAGAAGCTGAATGATGGCTGCCAGTATCTCTTAGGTTCGTACTCCCAAAATCTATTGACAACCTGCAAGAGAAATTTGGAATGTACAAATTGCATTAATTGAAAGGAATACATAAATCAACTCAGAGAGCGCATCTTTCTTCAGAATTGCCTTCAAGATTGTGAAATGAAAATCATACACACTGTAGTAACATACGGTGATATATGGTAAGTGGGAAAGGACACATCAGAAGACTAAAAAGATAACCACTGTGCCACCATTTGTCCTTATTCACAAGGTTAAGGGCATAGTCTTAAAACTTCAATTGATAGGGAAAGAAAAAAAGAAATGCATCACCATTGCATATCTAAACAATAAAAAGTTGTGGGTGAAAATTGCTAAATGTCAATAAAATCTGTCATCTATGAAATCCTAGACCAATGAACTTCATGTTGTTCAATCTAAGTTAGATGTAATCCCTTTATAGTATTGGAAAATAGAAGGTTAGATTAAAAAGAAATTTTCTTCACAAAATGAAACAATCACTTTTTATATTTAATCCTTTTTTTCTTCTTAGGCTTATGAAGGGCCAAAACTTTACCTCATGAAAAAGGTGATAAAAGACGATAATGATGATGCAATTTGCAATTCTTCGAAGTGAAAATTCAGGTTTAGATTCTCTAGATACCTTCTGTCTCTGCGACTATCCACTGAACCTTCTGGTGACACTAAAGGAGAGACTGGCCTTAGTGATATAGGTACACTACAGGGCATTGGAGCTGTCTTGCCAATTGGACGGCTAGCTGAAGTAGCACGAGCAGATGGAGGCTGTTCAATGGAGTTGGGGGATGATCGAACCGACATTGAAGGACGAAGGGATACAGGTTGTTCTGTGGAATTGATAGATGATCGACCAACCACTAATGTACGAGCAGACAGGGGATCTTCAATTACGCTTGTGGCCTTAGAAGGTGGAGTTTCTGATGGCAAAGGAGATTGTTGTGGTTGTTCCACAGAGCTGACAAATGGTAATGGTCGACTGCCTGTTGTTGTACGAGTAGACACAGGTTGTTCTTGTCTGGTACGAATTGTCTAATGGAGACAACATGGGAAAATATAGCACAGGGATCAATATAAAGTTTCGCAGACTTCAACTAATCATTAAATGAACATTTCCAACAAGTTTCACCATAAGAACCCATTTGACACAATTTCATGTCCATGGAACTATAACACAGAGAACAAAGATCACCAACTTCAAATCAATGAATTTTCACATCACTTAATAACTTTGTCTATTTAGGCCTATACTTCATCTATCTACAACAGTAGCTTCAAAAACAAAAGTGAAGTAACCAGTTCAAGCTATAATAGTGATAGGTTAATCACCATAGGAGAACGGGATCTCATGGATTTCCCACCAGCACGTCCAATGGTCACTGAACCACCCATTAGACCAGAATCGTCATCCTTGTCATTGTCATCGTCAACTGGTTGTGGTTGTGGTTGCGGTTTCTTCGCTAATGCAGCACTAACTACAGGTCCGGTCTGCACTTAAAATTGCAAGTCTATATCAGAACACATACATTTGTAATACCGAAATTTCATAGCAAATCATAAATTTTTAAATCAATATCAAAGCAAAATTCTACCAAAACTTAGAATTTGTCACCATTACTAGTAGTTAAACAGTCAAGTGAGCTATTGTTGGAAAAAGCAATGTGAAACTGTTAATCAAAGATTATTGAAGTTTGTTTTCAAAGTAAATTTCATGTTTTTCGGCCTTAAAATCTTCAAAAAAGATAAATAGCACTCCAAAACTAACTCCTTTTTATAACATGTAAAACGGTACTTCAGGGAAATATTATTTCAATTTCAATACAAAACAAGTTCGAAGTATCTAATTTTCAAGGCCAATTTTAAGGGATCATATGAGCAAACACAAAGAATATTCAAACGGGGGACGAAGAAAAAAGGATCATATTACCACAGGAGATATTGGGCGCGGCATTCTTCTTCCGCCAGCAAGGCCAATGCTACCCATACTACTTGCTTTATAATCAAAAGAAAGCTCATCATCTTCATCCTCATCATCTGTTTGGTGTGACATCACCTGTGCAAGCCTCTGGGCCGCGGCTTTTGTCTGTGCTTTCCTGGTGTTAGGCATGCCAGTTGATCCTGTACGGACATGGCAGGCGTGCACTGGAGACATCATTGGTGACGACGGAGCTCCTGGTGAATCCGCTGAGCTGCTCTGCCTTATGTACACCGGATTCATTCTCCGATCCATACCTTAAAAAAAATAACAGAAAAAATTTTATCAGATCATTTTTGAATTGCATAATCATTTTTGAAATGCAGAAATTTACAAATAGAAAATAATAATTTCATTCAAAAATTATATTAATTAACCTTAAATTGATCAGAGAAAAATATTGGATTTGATTGGTTAAATTAAATCAAACAAGAAGGCTAGAAATTGATGAATGAATTGGTCATGGCTTGAGATGATCGACTTGTAACATGAGCATTAATAAGAGAAAATATCAATTGAAATCAACCAATTAAAATTTAAAACCAGTCACTAATAAAATTCAAAGTCAATCGAGCGCAGAGTATTTTTTTATTTTTTTTTTTGAATTTTGGTGGAAATGAAATGAATCAATCAATTTCAGTGAATGGAACGATATGATCCGATTGTCAATGCAAAAACGAGGGAAGAAATGAACTAGAAAGTGGAAGTTTTAACGGTCAGTTTTGGAAATAACATCTTTACGAATATATCTGACACTGACATGACTTTTAATTACAGATTTACCCTTCTTGTTATGCTTGAGGGAAATTTTCTATTAAAAATTCAAGAAATTTTCTATTAAAAATTCATGTTTATTAAATTATTTTAATTATTTTAATTTACATGCTTATCTTAAATTAGTAAATTATAATATATTTTAATTAATATACTTATTTTATCTATTTTTATTCAATAAAAAAAATAATCAATATAATTTTATTTCATTAGATCGGTGAAGAATCTTAGACTACAATGCCTTTGTTATTTTAGCAATTTAGCTCAATAGTAAATTTGCATATAATTTGGGGTGAAATTTATTATTATGGCAAGAAGTTAAATAAGTTAAAATAAATCATAAAATATAAATTTTTAATAATTTTTAATAATCACTAAAAAAACATCAAACAGACTCCGGCCCCGCTATTCTAAAATCTAAACTCCTATCCTAAAGATAACCACCGGTCGGTCTGTTGCCAAATTGGTCACCGGCCGATCAAACTTCTTCTTCTACACTCGACCATAAAACGACCATCGCATATCATCTCAAGAATCATTCAGGCGCCAACGTTTTCAAAGCCTAGGGTTAGGGTTTTCCACTCTCAAATCTGTCTTCAGAATGCAAAACCCTCCAGGTTCTCAATTTTCAATCCCTATCACACAAAACCCTAATTCTGATCTTAAAGAAGGGGGCTTTCTTGGCTCAGGATTGCATAATTGGCTTTTTGAGTGCCATGGGTTCTTGCACAATGTGATTCTCATTTTGGCTTCGCTTGCTTTTGTATTATACTTGGCATTTCAGGCCAAAAAGAGCTTTACAAAGTTATCCCATGGGAGATCATATATAATGATCGCTTATTATGGCTGTCTTTGGCTCGTTAGTTTGCTCAATCTTGCTTGGTGCTGCGTTCAGGTTTGTTACTTTCATTTTGGAATCCCAATGGCTTGCTAGTTTGCGTTTGTGTTTGTGTTCGTTAAAGCAACATCAAGTTTATATTTTCTTTGTATGTACATTTAATAATTCAGTCTTTTTAATTTTAATAATGAATTAGATGGACTTGTTTATTAGCCTGTAGTTGGGAAAAGAATCTGTGCGTTTGCTGCAATTCTGGCTGTAACTGTCGATTCTCTTTTTTTAGCTGTTAAGTATTAATGGGTTTATTATTTTTGTTTTATGGAGTCTTTGGTTTGTTAGCTAACATCATTGTTATTGAGCGCCCGTTTCAACTTTGTGATTCCCAAATTGTTTTCTTAAAAGATTCCTGCTTTATGCGTTCCTTGAATTTATATATAGGGAGTGTTTGAATTTACTTAAAATGGATATGAAATGTTGTTTTGAAGTTTAAAAAACACTAAACAGTTTTTTGAGTATTTGGCTTATTACTTTGAAACTTAAAAACAAAAAAAAATTAAATTAGACATGCCAGCTTTTTTTGAAACGGCATTTTTAAAACTCTGTTTTCAACACGGGTTTTGTACCCAAACACCCCCATAATCTATGCACTACTATTTCTTGGTTCTATGTTACAATGTCGATTCTCAATTACTTTATGGATCACTCAATTACTCAAATGAGTACTCTGTTTGTTACTTATAATTTGATTGTGGGAGTTTACTTCTCATTTCAGCTTTTTGATATCCATTATGTTTCTCTTTCCCCCTTTTTTTAATGGTGTCCTGAATTGCCCTAGTTGTTTTAAACTAATGGTATCAATTTGCATAATTCTGACAGAAACAGTCCTATGAATCTTAATTTTAAATGATTAAGGACATTGGTTGGCATATGGATAATGCCACAATATAACTGCCCTGTAATCATGCTGGTGAATTAGAATATTGCTGGTTTATGTACAGACATACAATGGAATGGCTGATGTTCCCTGATAGGAGTATTTTTAATATAAATACCTAAACTGGTGAATTTTGGATGAGGCACTACTAGTTTTAGTAATTTCAGTGGACACTTTTAGCTTTGTTCTCTTAAGTAGACCTTTATGCGTGCAGTGGATGTGAGTGCTTATACCTGGTTCTTTTGAAGTAAAACTTAAATTCCAAAGTTTAGATGTGCAAAGTTCTAATAAGGTAGACTGAAGGATGCTGACATGACACTTGCACTTGCAACATAGATATCAATAGCTCACATGACACTGCCAGGTTTGTTGATGGACACAATAGCAAAGTACTACTATGTCTGAAATTTATAATAGATCACTAATATTTCAGTTCAGAATATATCTTCTAAGCCACACACCATTCCAGGCCATATTGTGCAGGCATAATCTGATGAAACAATAGTTCAAATTGGTATGATAATTGATTTTGATTAGTGACTGACCAAAATATGTGCTATAGAAGTAGTAGGTTATGCATCTCTATATTTTTGGGCTGTTTCTGATAATTTATCCAACAAAAGGGTGCTAATTGCAGTCATTTGGTTTATTCACGGTGCTATTGCTCAAAGCTATCCTCTTTCACCAAACTCTCTCTCTCTCTCTCTCTCTCTCTCTCTCTCTCTCTCTCTCTCACTCTCACTCTCACTCTCTCTCTCTCAGATGGGGAAAATCTGACCTAGATAGTTTGTTTGCAACAATGAATCAACATCTGCCAAGCTAGTTCTTATTCATTGTCATATGCTAAAATTTGCTTGCTTAATACATGAGATACTGAATTTAAAAGGTTACCAACATAATTTCATCACTTAGATAAATTGAAATTTTTCTAACATGCTGTGAGGGCAATATGCTATTTGAGGTTCTTCATTGCTGTGTCTCTTTCTAGGCCATTTCACTATAATCAAGTAACATTCTCTTGCCAATGACACAGACATGGGAGTGCACTCCTGGGAAAGAACTAACATGGAATATCTTGTCTTTGTTTACAACATCTGGAATGTTGTTTTTGGAACTAAGCTTGATTGCCTTTTTACTCCAAGGGAATTATGCTAGTGGGTTGGAAGCTCTGACACGAACCTTTGCTGTCTCAGCACTCATTGTGGGTTTGGACATACTCCTCAAGGTATTTCTTTTTTTTATCAAAAACTTTTTTCTCACTGTACTTCTAGCCAGCCTTTTTTGATATTGACAGTGGGCACTGACATCCTACAGGGAAGAGACAATATCTTCTCTTTCTACATGTTGCTTTTAACTACATACTTTATTGTATATTTTGCATTTTCTTTTGGAATTTTATGGTTGAACAATACAAAATCCTATACTATTAAGTGTCATGAAGCATGCTTGGGTCATACCTTTTCAAGTTTCCGTACATGTAGAAGCATAATGATGCTTTTAAATCTTGTGTATTTGTAAAATACATTAAGCTATGATAATGTGTAATGGAATTCTTTTCTCTCACAGGCAATTTATATGTTCGGACTTGGGATCCCTTTGTTCATTGACAGCCATGAACAGTCACATCACATGAAGTGGAGCTTGTGGGTTGTCCATAGACTAGTGTTAACTGCAGTTTATGGCTTCATATTGTTCATGTACCATTCCAAATCACGGGAAAGGTTACCTGGTAAGTTTGTCAGGTACATACATGTTAACATAATGTTTTTTTTTGTGAATTCTGTAACTGCTTTTTTATGACTTTGTGTCTTGCTCCCATTTTTGCAGCAAGGCCTGCATTCTACAAGTATATCGTAGTTATGTTCGTTTTGAATGCATTATCATTATTTGCCTGTGGGCTTAATGGGAATGGGACTGGTTTTGGTTTCTGGTAATTTTGGATCACATTCTCACAAGATTACATTTAAAATTTTGCAACCATATAGAATTTGGTTTCTTACTAATCTTCTTTTGCAGGTTGTACAGCACCACAATTGTTTGCTATCATGCTTTTTACCTGCCTTTGATATACATAACATTTTTAGCAGACTTTTTCCAGGTTGTTATCATCATTGAATCTGTTTCTTTGATTTTTCTGAACTTTGGTTTTACCATTTCTATTCTTTAGGCTTATTTAACTGTTTTTAACATGTAACATACCATAATCATCATTACACACTACTCTAGTTCTTTATCAGCAGTTGCATTTGTTATGACTGTAGGAGGAGGATTTGCATCTAGAGAATGTATACTATTCAGAGATGAAAGATGCCGGCTTCTTTGATGCTGATTGGGAGTGATGCACTGAGAAATTTCGAATCACTCTGTTGCCAGAGTCTGTGTATAGTGCATATCTTGCAGTGGCAAAAAATGCTGTACTTAAGGAATGCTTGGTCAGTGCCTGTATGACTTGTTTTGCACAATGCTTGAGCCATTTTATGGAGAATGTAGCTCTAGTATTTGGGATGCGTTGTTCTGTACCATTTGGGACCACCTGGTTAATATGCATTGGATGTTAAATAGCAATGTTTTCAAAACCAGACCGGTTAAAGAATTGGTAAAGGCAGAGAGTCAGAGGTTAGACTTTAAACCGGAAAAAAACTGGTATACATATATATGTATATATAATTTGACATTTATTATATATATGAGGAAAATAAATATAATTTGACATTTATTATTTTTGATCAAAATTAAAAAAAATTATGATCCGCTCAAATCAAAAAATTGGTCCGATTCATTGATTTTTTAACTCGTTTATGGATGATTTTTTGGGACTGACGGAATTGATTTTTGATTCGATTCTCAATTTTTCTGATTTGACTGGTCAATTTGGTCTGATTTTAACAATCATGTTAAATAGTGTATAATGCAGAATAATTGAAGCATGGAGGATTATAGTCAAAATGAAATACTTTAATTCATTTATTATTTTAATCCTCTTTTATCTTTCTTTATTTCTTAATTATTATCTCTATTTTCAATATATTTTTTACAAAAATATTATTAAGATAAAATATAGTTTAAATTAGGAAATAAAACAATTAGGTTTATTGTAGAATGAAAGAAAGAATGAAAGAAAGAGAATGAAAGAAAGAGGAAGTAGTTAGATTATGTTAAGTTTTAGTATCTAAATACCCAATTCCAATCCTATTTCATTTTCTATAGCCATAAGGGTACTGTCTATAGATTTATGGCACTGTCTATAGATCACCATTATAATATAAGTAGTCAAGTACTGATAAACCATTTGTACAAAGGTATGATGCTCTGTATGCAAACAAAATTCGTACCAGTTATTGCAACTATGGAGGTTCATTGACTTGAAAGGGATGTGGGAAAAGTAGCTCAATTTTATAGGGCTTTACTGTATTGCTGCGCAGGATTGTCCAGTTAAGAGAGAGAACGGCAGAGTAAGTTGTGGCTTAACATTAAATTGAGCTCCTACAGTCCTACTCGTACTACCTTATGAGATGGGCTATGGCTCTAATTTGGACGGACAGACAGAACAACAAGTATACGGATCCATCTTTGGGGCCTCCATGGTGGAGGTAACATACCATATGCAAAAAATGACTCCGGGCCAACATTACCAAAAGATCTCATTCGAATAAAAGTACACCAGCATAATTTCATAATTTAGCAATATGAGAGTTTTTCTAGATCAAATAAAAAAAAACATAGTTCACAACAAGACTGCCTAGCACATTGCCTAGCACTCTTCTATAGCAGGCTAACACAACATAACTGCAGTAGAAACAAGGATTTCTAAGTGATGATCATTTCTTCTAATCACCCTTCTTCGTAATGAGTTCCTCAATAAGATCAGCAGCATCCTGAACAGTTGTGATACTTTGAGCACTCTCCTCTTCCACATTGATACCAAATTCCTCCTCAAGTCCCATCACAATCTCAACCTGAAAATACATAATATTCCAAGAAGTCGGTAACAATTCACATGAGTTGTTTAAGCTTTTGTTCCTACTAAAGCAATTTTTATTAACTGAAAGACAAATATGGAACTAAAAATAGCATGAAAAGCCATCCCCAATGAAAATAGCATGAAAAACCATCCCCAATGCCTAGCTAACTATCTGGGTCACTAGTCACTTGTTTCCGCTGGCACTTGAGAAATTAGAAGGAAAAAAAAATCAAATACAAATCAAAAACCAATTAATAACGGGTACATCATCCATAACCAGTTAGAAGAAAATAACATTAGTCTTTAAAAAAAAAATGCAAATCGTTCGAGAAATTGCATACTGTATCAAGAGAATCTGCTCCAAGGGCTGTAAATTTTGACTCGCCAATGACAACATCATCTGGTTTTAATGCCAGCTGATTCTTGACAATTTGGCACACCTTTTCTACTGTTTCTGGCTTGGCCTGCTCACGATCAGTTAATACATAAATCACTTTCAGAATTCAAGAGAATAAACTTAGATAGCACATTTTCATGTTAAACATATATGCATAGCTAAATACTTTCTGAATTCAAGAGAAACAAAGAAACCCTTAATCAAGCACAAAAACTGAATTCTGTATGTTCATCATTGCTAGTTTTTTAACATTCATGCATAGCTAAATTCTTAACTTCCAAATAACAAAATTAAATTCAGCCAAGGAAAGAAACGAATGAAGGATGCCCATACAGCATAAATAATTTTTTGTAAGAAACATAATACCCCATTATTACCAAAATGACAAGAAAGTGCCAAGCCAAAAATGTGATATAAGTCATTGAAAGGAGAAACATACAGCGCAAGAAACCCGAAGGTGAGCTGCTGGCATCGGCCGCACCCCAAAAGACAGGAAATTTCTCTGGTTGGGAAGTGAAATCGACTTCAGACTAGAGATTCTGGTTGCAGCCTGTCCAACATATTCAAACACAGGATGTTCAACTTCTTTCTACTATCAATAACAAGAATAATCTCATAAAATGACAACAAAAAAGATAATAACAGTCAAACCCCAATCTCCCCCCTCATTCTTCAACCCCAGTGAAAAAAAAATGGTTACCCATTTTAAGGTGCTGGTAAGCTTGTATTAAGCAAGCTCATAAGTTTCTACAAGCCCATATAAAAGATTCTGTCATGTCTACATCCAGAATCATTTTGATTTCAACAACTTTATTAAAACAAATTAATATTTCAGTCGATTATAAATTTAACCCATATGAACTTATCTCGGACGATTAGTTAAAGACATCTAGTTTCATGCAAAGAAATATTAATCACAAAATTTCCCAGATCCAATCAACCTTGAACAGAACTTCAAATTGATGAATACCACAAATAAATCAATACAGCAGAACAATAAATAAAAATAAACAATAAAATAAAAGCATTAACAGATCTATTAAAGAATCACTAAAACAGAAATCAGATTAAGGAAGCTATGAGCTGTAAGAAACAATGGACGTAAAATTGAAAAAAAAACGTAAATTACCATTCTAGAACGAGACTGCATGGAGATTGATGAACCAGCAGTAGCTGCCATTGGAAGAGTGATTGGTTGATTATAGAAAGAGAGAGAGAGAGAATAAAGGAGAGGTGAGTTAGATGCGAGAAGAAGACGGCAAAAACGAGGTGAGTGAAATGCAGGGGAGTTGCTAAATTTATAGGCCTGTTTGTGATATAAGCAAGGGCGTCTTTCTATTGGATCTTAGGGAAATTTTGGTGTTTTATTAAAAATTAAAAATTAAATTTTAAAATTTTAAAAAAATAAATGCAAAGGCAAAAAGGAGGATGCCAAAACTCTCTCCGCTCTCTCAAGTTTATTATACAATAAATAATTCATGCTATTATTATTTATATAAATATAAATTTATATATAATTAAAATAGAAATATACTTAATAATTATTTTTATTATATAATTTAATTTAATTCTTAGTCCTATTGGCCTAAGAATAATGAAATCAAAATTTAATCTATAATTTAAAGATATTATTAGATAAAATATTTTTGTTTATTCAAATAAAAATTAATTTTTATAATATTAAAATAAAAATATATTCATATAAATTTACTTTTATATAAATAAAAAAAAATCTTATTTTAGCTAATAATTTCTCTATAATCTAATAAGCGAAGTAAAGGGTTGGTTGAGTGATAAGACTCTTATCAATTATGCTTCATGGTTATATGAATTAATCTAATTTGCAACTTGATTTTCAATCAACTTAATTTACAACAATTATTTTGTATTTTTATCAATATTTAACATTCATTAGAGAGAATAAGTGAGTGTATGCTATATTATAAATGAACTTTTTTTATGGATCATAAAAATTAATAATTAATTAGGCATAAAATTAGGCTTTAATAAAAAGAAAAATTATATAATATTTTAATTAGACATTTTATTTAAATTGATAAGTCAATGAAATAATTATATATGATAAAATCAATGTTGAAAATCATTAATGAAGCGGAAAAGAAATTAAGAAAAAATCAACATTGGGAATTTATCTTCTATTTATTACTGTGTCTGTCTAAAAAAGATAGTTTTATTTTATTTTACATATAAATTAATAAATTTAATTATTTTTAATTTATCACATTAATTTTTGTCTCTTGCTTTCTAAATTATCATTATTTAAAATACTCATATTATATACTTTTTAATATTTTTTATATTTTTTAATATTTAAAATAATTAAAGTATTTATAGTTTTAGCTAAGTTTATAATTTTAATAAAAAAATAAAAATATAATTAATATGTGTGATAATATTAATGTAAATTAATGAAAAATATATTTAATATTTACCTATTAAACTAATATTTAAAAAAATAAAATAATACTATATTTTAAAACAGATATTTTTTTTATAAAAAAAATATATTATATATTATTATTTTATTAACATATTATTTTAAATAAAATATTTAATTAAAATCACAATTATATTATATAATTTTTGGAACAGAAAAGGATCCTATTCTATTAGTTGGAAGCGATGGCGATCCCCACTGCAACAGTTGTCAGTTTGATAGTTACAAGGGAAAGTGTTTTTTGGATCCAACTCAACAAATGGTCCCAACAAAAAAACTGTTAGGCTAGCCTATATAATTTATGCCCGCTAAAACTCGATGATTGCAACCCAAACCAACCCCCCACCGCCCCCACCCAACAATACCAAAACCCAGCCCATGTTATGGTTGCCTTCAATTCCAGTAGGGTGGGGATATGAAATTAAAATAGGACAATTTCTTATTATCCATTTTTCAATTGTAGGAAAGTCAGAGGAGTTTCAACAAGTTATTATTAATACGTATCAATAAAATAACTTATACTATTTTAATTACATTTTAAGGAATAAAAGGAAAAGAAAAAAAAAATATGCAATAATTAATGCATTGTAATTTTTTAAGAAAATAAGTTTTTTTAATAAAAAAAGTAATATGGTATCCTCAATTAGCTTAAAAAGTACAAAAATTAAGATGCCGGTAATGAGTAGTTCCATAACATTATAATATTTATATTTATATTTGTATTTTTCGAGGCCTACAACACTTAAAATAAAAATAATAATAATAATATTTATAATATTAATATTAATATTTTTATGGGATTCACTGCACTTACATTTTATGTGCAGTGGGCCTCACAATTCGCAAAATATTTATTATAATTTATTATTTTTATTTTTAATATTTATATTATAAATATTTGTATTATTTTTTAATTTTTTGTGTAGCAGCCCCATATATATTAAAGGGTAATTTTGTCATATATATTAATTTTTTTTTTCACAATGGAGAATTTTCTTAATTTGTATGCATATTGCCAAAAATAACAATTAAAATGAGATGGAGAGAATAATATTTTTCATTTTCTATTAAAATTTTTTTTAAAAATTTTTTTAAGATAAATTCTCAAATTGAATTGAAATTAATAAAATTTCAAATTTATGATATAAGATTTTAAAGATGAAAAAAAAAATCATTAACCCTTAGGTAGTTGAGAAGCCTGTTATCTAATAGGCTTTATATAATGTACATGCAAATATAGTTGGAAGTTGGAACTACTCATCCTAGTCAAGCAAAATACTCGCTATCCACCCCTTTTATGTACAAGGCTTTGTTTGGGCTTCAAAATTCACAACAATAAATTCTACACTATAACTAGTCATTTCTTAACCCAATTGCACAATTAAAAACCTGTAATTTCTGGCATGAAATTGCATTGCACGCTTCTCCACTGTCACCATGCAATAATAATAATTGCATAAAATTTTGTAAAAAAATTTATAAATTAAATTATTTTTTTTAATATTAAAAGAGAAAAATCAATTACACCATTACACTATACTTCCATATTAAAATAAAAATATATTATTGAATGATTAGTATATTTAATTTTTTAATTACAATAATTTTATAAATTTTTTATCATTTAATAATATATCTCAATTTAATAAAATTAATCTAAACTGATATTGTAGATCCGACCTATCATAAAAATTTCTCTTGTTAGTGGGAGGTGGCTTCATAGAGTTAGATGGAGACTGTTGTATATTTTATACGGTAATTTTTTATGTGTCATATTTTAAATATTTAAAAAATTTTATAAAAATTTTTAAAAATCATAATTTAATAGTGTTTGATATAATGAATTTAATGATGTATTTTTTATACTAAATAAAAATCAAATGGACAGCTAAAAATATATTATAAATACGTTAAATCTAGATCATTAAATATAATACACAAAATTTATAATACATTTTTTCCTATCTATTTGATTTTTATTTAACATAAAAAATATATTATTGGATTCATTAAATCAAATAATATTAAATTATAACTTTTAAAAATTTTTATAAAAATTTTTAAATATTTAAAATATCTCACATGAAATATTGTGTACTACAGAAGGAGTTTTTAGTTGGCCCAGTTATTTATTTCTTGATGGTCTCATTTATTTAAAGTTGTCAACTAACCAGTTGGTTTAATTTCATTTTCAGGGTACTAAATTCAAATAGTTAATATTTGCTCCTTTAACTTTTAGCACCGCATATTTGGACTTTATTAACGAACATATTTATTATCCTTAAGGAAAAAAATTCTATTGATAAATGATAGTATATGTGGATTAGAAAGAAAGTGAAAAATATTCCCCATATTAAAAGAACTATTGCCAAAATGCCCTAACAAATAAAAGTATTGTAGCAACCACTGCAATCCAATAAAATAATAAGACTGTAAAATGCTTTATCTTTTCATTCAAAAAATATACTCCATCTTAATTGTTGGGCTTCAAAATTGAATTCTCATCACTAAATAATAATAATAATAATAATAATAACAACTTCATTTTTACTAACTATAATAATGAATTTTCAACTCTGCCCATGTTTCTAATTAACTTTCATTTTTACTAACTATAATAACTTAATAGGAGATAAATTACTGTTTGTGTGAGTATAAAAAAATACCCATCATTTGGTCATTTTATATTTTGAATATGTCAATTTTTTTTTTGTCAAAATAAAATTATGATATGTACGTTAACATTTTAAAATATATAATTCTAATATCATTAATATCTGTTAACATTGTGCTTTTATAGTAACAGTGATACTTATATCATGTAATGTATATTAAATCATCATTGACTTTAAAGTCCATAATACTAATGGTATAAAAAAAATATATCAATATTTTGTTAATAAAAATTTCACTAACTTTAAAATATAAGAGAGTCAAATTAATTAATTAATTAATTAATTTTACTTTTCCCTTAAAATAAGGAGATCCATTATAGGGGTGTTTGGATAAAAATAAACATTTTGTTAAAATAATCAGTTTTATTAAAACGTTTATCATAAAACTCCTCCCACAGCTTTTAAAATTTGTATTAAATTCTAAAAATAATCTAATTCTTTTCTTTACCCAAACATTTTAAAAATCATAAAACTCCTTAATTTCCTTATAAAACACAATTTATAATGTTTAACTTTCTATTCAAACACTCTCTATATTAAACCATAAACAGTTTACGATATAGAAAAGCGTAACTATAGATCAAACTATTGAGATTTCAAAAATTAACCTTGCTTTCATTTAACAAATGATTATGATCAACCCTCTCATTTAAGCATTGGTAATATCTAATATTTATTTTAATACAGTCGATAACATTATCAATGTTTTGGATGCAAGTTAGTGCTTAAGCTAGCACAATAATCAAGCTAAATAACAAGTAAATTAATTATAATTAAAGGTTAATTACTCTAAACTCTATATAATTTTTTAAATCATACAAAATTATTTTTATATTTTAAAATTTATACTAAAATATCCATATATTTTATTTTCGTTAAAATTTAAAGACATTTTATTAAAAATAATTAAATAAATATAAAATATACATACTCTTCAATTTTATTTTTATTTTCACTTAAATACAACTATTTTAATTTTACTCTCACTCATGCTAAAATTTTCATGTTCAATAAAAACTGTTAGAAGATCACCACACCATATCACCACCACCACCACCACAAACCGTTGCCGCTGCTGCAAATCACCAAATAAGCAGAGAACTAATTATCCATCTCTGCAATTCAAATAATTACAGACCCATTTCCTAAACAAGTAAAAACGATAATAAATTCACAAATGGAGCACGTAAAACAGCAAAGAAAAAATACAAAAATACCATGGAATTCCTATTTCCAATCAAACCTTAATTTTCAATGGACTCAACACCTTCAACATTGTCTATTTCAATTATTACCTCCATATAATTATTCCAGCAACCATCGCACCGTCTCTCCTTCACCAAGAAAATCATAAATAAATTTATTTGTAACAGAAAATTCTAAGGCGCAAAACAAATTTGCAAATAACACCAAAAATGGAAACCATAAATCGAAAAAAAAAAAACAGAGAGGTAGCTCACTTGTAAATCGGATCAGCATCACCAGCACTTACGTCTATTCCACGCACTAAACAGACGACTGAGAAAGAAATCACAATCCAATGACACCAAGACCTCCACTTCTATGGAAACAAAGATTACAGATTTGCATTGGAGTTGCATATGGACTGCATTATCTTCTTACAAGTGCAAAGCACCCAATCATTCATCCAAGCACATGGAGGTATTTTAATTAAATTTTGATTTTTGTTGTTTTAACTACCGAAAAAACGATGAATTTATTAAAGATGCAAAAATATTTTAGTATAATTTAAAATATATAAAGATGATTTAATATGATTTAAAAAAATATAAAAATGTTAAGGTAATTAATTTTATAATTAATTATAATTAACATGTATGTGAATATATATGATATATATCGCAAACGATGGTGTGGATGTTTGATTAAACAAAAAAAAATAATTTATTAAAGTTTTACATATAAAACTTTGTTAATTGAGAGAGTTGATGAAGATAGTAATCACACCTTTCATGTGAATATGTACTGATGAAAGCAACAAAAGATAAAATATCTGATGTCAATAGTCCATCCAAATGATACTGATTTTCTTGATTTTAAACTAAAGAAAATAGTTAATAATATCTAATAATAATAATTTTAAAAAAAATAATATTCTAATTTTCATTTTTAAAATAATTTCACCTTATCACTATATTAAAACTATATATAAATTAAATTATAGTAATAAGGAAATCATTCCACTGTGCTATTAATCTTTGAATTAAAAGCATGCTAATTAAATGGAAGGGAGAAGAATTATGGAATCCAGTGGGACACAATAATCCAAAAGCTCAATTATAAAGTTAATGTATCATCAATCATGCATGAAGGTGTAAAGTAAACAATTATGTATAAATTTAAACATGATGATCCTATACCCATTCTTCACAAAATATGACTAATTTAATTGCTCACTTTATATACAAATATATTATTGGTATATTTTATTTTTATAATAATAAAATAGACAAACGTGCAGAAAAAAAAATATTTTTTTTATATTAGTAGTGTATTTTATTTTTAGGATAAATTATAATTTAATTCATGAATTTTGATGCGAAAAACGAAGTGATTTATATATTATATAAAATACATTATTAAGCCCCTATATTTTCACTCTGTAAAATTATATAATAATTTCGTCCAATTTTTTTACTATTTTCAATTAAAAATAAATTAAAAAAATAAAATTATATCCAAAATATCTTATATCTCCGTCTTTCCATCTTCTCCGTCTTCTTCTCTGCAACTTTTATAATAATAAAGGGACACAATTTTTAGAATTTAAACAAATATTTAATTATTAAACTAATTTCATCTTAAAAAAAAATACTAAATGTAGGTTTGAGTTTTAAATTTATTTAATATATACAAATTATCATTATTTTTTATTAAATATAAATTAATTTTCAATAATTTAAATATTAAAAAGATCAAATTTATTATATATTAATCAACTGAAAAATAATAAGAAATATTATTATATATATATACTGATCTCTAAATGTTTTAATTAAAAATATAATAATATAAAAATAATGATTAAATGATTTTATATGAATTTAATTAATTTTTAAAAGAATTGTTTAATATATGACTATTTTTATTGAGCTAGTTTCAAAAAAATTTTGGAAAAAAAAAAATCGAAATTAAGTAAAATGAAGACTTTGAAACTTCATTATTATTAGTAAATAATTTGAATTTATTTATTTTTTAAATAAAAAAGAATTATTTCACATCCAAATAAAAAATATACTAATATATTTTAAACTTAATATTTTAATAAATAAATAATTTATTAAGATAATATTTAATGATAAGAGTATCTCAGTGCTGATTTTGATTTAGGAAATACAATAACACAAAACGCATTACAGAGCTGAGGAGAGGAAGATCAAAGAAAAACCAGATCGGTTAACGGCCTATTTCAACTTTTTTCTTTCTTACCAACACTTCACTGCTCACTCACGATAAACAACTCAAACGTAGCTTTCACTTATTTTCTCTTACTCTCTGCATCAAACTCTTTCTCTCTCTCTCTACCGATTCGGCTCACCAAACAAACAATATGAACAAAATAAAATGATTTCTCTCTAAACGTAAACGGCATCTGCACGCAATTCTATATTCTCTATCCTTAAATTCACTTCCCTTTCTCTCTCTCTCTCTCTCTCTCTCTCTAGTTCTCTGCAGTTCTGTAGTTCTCTTTCTCTATTTCTCTCTCTCATACTTTGTTTCTGGACGATTCGCCGGCCGATTGCTATGTCAAACATACTAAATGTTGTCGTTTTGCTGATGTTATTTATTTATTTATTTTGATATTTTTGAAAAACGAGTAGTCAGCGTTAGAGTCAGTGTCGAGGCTTTTTGGACTTGACGGTCGGAAGCTAGTGTCACGGGGCTAGTGGGAAACGGTTCTGGACGACGTCGTCTCTGTGTCGGTTTGCTCTGAGCTCAAATTTGTTTCTTCAAATTTTTTGTGATCAAATTTCACATTTGTAAGTGTAATATATTTGGATACTTCCTACGATGTCGTTTTTCCGACTTGCTTTGACTTTTTCCGATTGATTATTACTCTACTTAGAGAAAGATAAGTTTAGTTTATATAGTTTTTTTTTCCTCACTGATTTTGAGTCCAGTTGGGTTTATTGTTGAGTTCCTTTTTTCTGATTCGGGTCAATTTTAAACTCGGCGAGTATTTTGGCTTTCTGTAGTGTTTGTAATTATACTGACTCCGATCTAAATCTGGTTTGAATTTCTTTTTTAAAGGGTCAGTGTTGAATTCCGATTTCTCTCATTTTTTTAAAATGTAAACTTAGTTGTTTTGATGATGATGTTATTATTTCTGGGTTATAAAATTGTGATTTTGAAATGACATATTTGAAGAGTAATTGACTTTGTTAGTATTTGATTAAAACTGGGTTGATGATGCAGTGATCTTGACATTCTGATAAAATATTGATTCATATATTGATCAAGAAGAAATGATTCTGGAACTGGATTTTGGGCAACGAATATTATATACATGCATTGTGTATGAATATGCTGTAGGGTAGCTGTTTGGATGGGTTTGACATGTGGGTCTCAGTTATACTTTTTATTTTTTTATGCAGAGAAAGCTAGCTTTGGATGCTTAGAAGATTGCTTTTGAATCTGTGAGAAAAGAGAATCATGAGTACGCAACTTTTAGAAATCCAGCCCAGGGAACTGAAATTTATAGGTGAATATGTGTCCATAGTAATAATTTCTTATTCTTGATCATTGATTTTGCTTTTAATAACTTTTGTGATTGCTATTGCTGTTAAAGATAATTGATGCTCCGTTTGATATAAAAGAATAGGCTGGGAAAAAAGAACAAAAATGAATTATGAAATTTAGAACATTTTTATCTTTATTGTTGCTTTTTGCTTTTGGGAAGATGAAAAGAGAAGAAAAAAGGTGGGTTAGCCTGAAATATTTTTCAAGGCACATGTCCTTTTATTTGTTTCACTTTTGGAGGACTGAAAACAATGAAAACATGTTTATAGGGAATAGTTGTATTGGTTTTATGGATGTAATAGCTGTGCTATTTGTGTTGTAGTTGAATTGAAGAAGCAGAGCTCTTGTGCAGTACGACTTAGCAATAACACCCACTACAGTGTTGCTTTCAAGGTTTGAATTGTATTTTGCTTGATTTCATCTTTCAAGAGAGAGTCTAAATTTTGATATTTACATTGCTAGACAGCTACATGATTCAGACATGATATTTGGCAGGTTAAGACTACTTCTCCTAAGAAATATTGTGTGCGACCAAATGTTGGCATTATCTTGGCAAAATCAACTTGTGAATTTACTGGTAAGCATCTTTCACTTCCATCCATGCAACTGTGACTTTCTTTAGCATTTATGTGCATGCAAATATGGATCTATATAACCATTGTTTATTCAATATTTTGTTATGATGTTTGAAGCTGAAGTATTATCCAATTGGAAAGGCTCTCTAGAGTCAGTGGTTGTCATTTTGTTTTATGTTTACATGCTTTGTTGTTAGAATTAGCTATGGTTTCTCCTTGTTTCAAGTTTTTTGCAGAATAAAAATGAAAAAAGACTCGTGCTTCTCTGGTAATTTACATCTCGTAAAAAGTAGCAGACTCTCTTGAGACAACCTCTGTGTGGATCAAATTATCAACTTACCAAGGGGGAGATGATGTAATTTAACTTAGAAAACATAGAAGAAAGGGCTTTTAAGTTGTTATGGTACTTGAATTACTAGATATGCAAACAAAGGCTATCAAAGAATTTTTTTTTTCTTTTTGTTGAAACACGTAGCTGCTGTTCTTCGTCATTTTTGTCCTTTTACTCCTTTTGCACTTCAGTTCTTCTTTACTTTGTGCTGTGTTATGGTTTTAACTTTTAACTGCAAATTATTTCCTTCTGTTACTATATTGTCGTTTTGATCCTCTGGGGCTTGAAGTTAATGTAGTTAACTATTATTGATGTTAACGTAGTTACAATGCAAGCTCCAAAGGCTGCTCCGGTTGATTTGATATGCAAAGACAAGTTTTTAATCCAAAGCACTGTTGTTCCTCTTGGGACAACTGACAAGGACATAACACCTAAAATGGTAAGCATTGTGGTCTTACTTTTTGACTTTGACCTTCTGTTTTTTTTTTCTTCTTATTATTTTTGCCTTTTCCTCCTTTTGATCGTTGACAGTTTAGCAAAGATGATGGCAAGTACATTGAAGAGATCAAGCTGACAGTTGCCTTCATTAGCCCACCTGAATCTCCGGTACTGTCACCAATTAATGGGGTGCTTAAACAGGGCCCTCTTTTTGAAGGTCCCCTGCTGACAGATCCTGTATTGAGTCGAGTGGAGCCACCACATAAGGTTGAAAATTTCTTCTAGCTTGACAATGTTAGAATTACCTAATTAGTAAGATAGGACTTTTGATTCCAGCATTTTAATTTGATAGTTTTGCAACAGTATTCTTCCAATTATTCTCAAATTTCCTTTAAAAATTTTGTTCTTTCAGGCTACTAAGAATGTGGAATTCAAAATGACTTATAATCAGGAATCCAAAACAGAAGAGGATTTGGAGTTGAAACCAAAGAAGAATGTGATTAATGTTCAGGGGTCAAAGCCAGCAAAAGATGCAGAGTTGATGCAAAATAATATTGTGGTTAATAGTGAGGAGGTAAATCTGTCAAAGGATGAAGAGATGAAGCCAGAAAGTGATGCCATTTATGATAAGCCAGCAAAGGATGCAGAATTCCCTCAACCTAAGAATGCACTGGATGCAGATTTCTGTCCACCAGAGGTACTAAAGGATGCAGAGTTATCCCCTCCAAAGGCACTGAAGGATGCAGAGTTCTCTCCGCCAAAGGGATTGGAGGATGTAGAATTCTCTCCACCAAAGGCGCTGAAAGAATCAGAGATTGTAACAATAAAGGCTGCGAAGGAGCTGAAGTCAGCAAATGATATTGAGGAGATGAAGTCAAAACTAAATAGACTTGAATCAAAGCTCAATGAGGTTAGTCTTTCCAGGTTTCTGATCCAAATTCCTAGGGTTTTGGGTTATCAGAAAGTTGAATGAATGAAATTGGATTCTAGTATTAATGTAGTATTTTCAGTACTGATATAGGATGTAGGGCCCTCACTAGTTTGGTTGCCACAGAGGTTTGCATATTGTCAAAGAAAATATTGACTTGATATAATTTGTTCCTTATGATGGCATATGTCCAGCTATAAATTTACTCTCTTCCGTCTGTCTCTGTGTCAAACTTTGTGATAAATTGTAGGAATACTACACCTTCCACAATTTGATCAAATCTGCCTTCTTTTTCAATTGTATCTTCTTTCAAGCTGGTAACTATAGGATATACTTAAATTTTAGAGCTTACAAGACGTGACCCATTTTTTAGAGCTTGCAATATCTGACCTGCTTATGTAATACAAGAAATAAGTTAAAATGGCAGCAGTCTCTCTCTTTTTGGCAAGCATTTTCAATTCTTTTTTTTTTTTAAAGGATTTATAGCATATGTTTGCTTAAATGATACAAGTAGATGTAGATTTTAGTTGTGTTTTATGCGGGCAACAACTATTATTAAGTTTATAGGGGCCACAGGTTTTTGCCAAATTCTGCATGGTTTTGGATGCTCTGAACTTAAGTTCGGCTTTTGCAATTGTGTTTTTTGGGTTTCTCATGCAGGCAGAATCTGCTATTCTGAAGTTGACAGAGGAGAGGAGATTAAGCATCAAGGATAGAAAAATTTTGCAGGAAGAACTAGTAAGTTTCTTATATTACCAGGGGGAAAAAAATCTAATTGGCTGGTGCAAACAATGCATGCTCGTACTTAAATTCCATATCCAAAGCAATTCTAATGCCCTTCACCATTTTCATTTTCTGGCTTTCAAGTTATAATTGTGGACCTAGCAAGCTTCATATTTTTCGCTTCTTAAATGAGTTTTTAACATCAGCTCTTTTTCTTTGGCAGGCTATGTTGAGGAGCAGGACAATAAGCACAAAAAGAGTACAAGTGGGATTCCCTTTCCTTTTTGTTGTTATGGTTGCTCTCGTCAGTATTTTGTTTGGATACCTTTCACACCCCTGAGTATGGATCCATCGCAAAGTATTTCAAAGTTTGTTAACAGTTAGAATTTCGATGTACTGATTGTGCCTTCTTATTATAAATTCTTCGGTCCAGGAACTGGCAAGAGACAGTAAGTTGGAGTGTTGGACTTTTTCCTTTTAGGGTTATAGTTCACTCTAGGCTTGTTAGTATGTTGCATGTATACAGAATACTCAGTATGTAAAGTGACTGATTCTGATAAAGAAAAATAGGGAAAAAATTGTTAGTTGAAGTAAATAGTTAAGAGGGTAGTAGCTCTCATAACATATCTTGCTGTTAAATGCATCACTGTTGCAGTTTCATCACCTATATATGCATGGAATCCCTTTTAAATTTTGGTGGTGAACGAACTGCATTCTTCTTTTTATCTGCGATCAGATGAATTTATCTGAATTTTTGTAATTCATATAGCCTAGTAAATTCATGAGCTTTGAATGGTGAAGACTGATAAAAATTATATATTGCTCTAAAATTATTTTGAAAAACAAAGCCAAAGGATAATGAATGCAGATGCGGATCGAGGATAAATAGGGGAGATGGTTATGACGTTGGAATCTTAGCAGTTGGGAGTAACTTGAGATCTGAGGTCCAAATTCTTTGATGATGATTTGAATTTGGTAGGATCTAATTGAAAGTAATGAAATTAAATTTCAATGAAGAATGTTCGGAGTCAGTTTATTCATTATGGTGCATTATTTTGTTTCAACGAATTGTAGCATTTTCTTAAAAAGAAATACTATAGTTATGGTGTATTATTTTGTTTTCTGCACCCTGGAGATAGAAGCAAAAGATAAATTTCTAGTTTTTGATTTTAATAAGAAGGAAAAAAAAGGATACTGTAAATGAAAAGAATTTATAAATTAAAAAAGGAATGAAAAGTCTAATTCTAAGAAGATTAAAAATCTCAATAACATAACTAATTAATCTATACTTAAATTAGATTACTTGAGAACAGGAACAAGATGCATAATAAATAACATAATTAGTTGTCGCTGATCATCAAGTAGAAGAGCATGAGGTATTGAAAAATGGCCTCTTCAGAACTTCTAAATATATGCCTAATTCAGAGAAACTAGTACTCGAAGCATTGAGGTTCTTCTATCAATCAAATTCGAGGAAACGTGATTTGAGCGTTGCAAGGAAGAACTATATGGTTTTGCTTGAGCAATTGAAAAAGTTTGGACCTGTGGTGGGATTCCAAGAGAGGATAGAGGCAATGGGAATGGCACTGGAGTGAGAAGCGAACATGTAGAATTCATTGGCAATGCTGGGGTTTTTGATACTTGTGGTTGCTTTTGGGTTAATGAATGAGTTTGATAAAGATGAGACTTTGAAACATTTTGATACTGCTGGCTCAGTGTGATCAGGCGCCTGAGTTGTTTCGTGCTCTTGGATTTGCAGATAAGGCTCATGGTAATTTGTATAAGAATTGTTGCTCTTGTGATTGTCTTTAAATGTAAGGTGCTTATGCTTCTACTGATCAATCTTGTAGGTAGCAAAGAATTGAAACTAAAAAATTAGATGTGAATTATTGGTTTCATGAATGTTTACGATGTGTTTGGATTAAATTTATTGGGTTTTGGTATCTAGAAATGGCAGTGGAATTATAGCCTTTTTATTTCTTGCCTCCGTAACATATTGTACTATCCTTAAGATAATATGTAACATAATTTTGCAGCATTTTGATGGACTCTGCAATCTTGATTTGATTTTCAAAATTTATCCAGAAACTTGTAGACAAAAACAAGAGACTTGAGGTTGTTATTTTTCATATATGCTTTTGAACTGATTGATAAGTTCCTTCCACTGCCACTGCTTAGAGCACATTCAGACTATGATGAGGAGAAATATAAAAAGACATGCTACAAGGGAAGTGACTCTTTAAAGACTATGGTACGTTGCACCCCCGGCTACATCATGAATCTTACTGGGGTGCAATTATCTTCTCATGGTTTTTGAGGATAATGCTACAGGTACTCAAATAGCTGTTCTGAGAGGTATACTTAGATTCATAAAAAAAAAAAAAAAAAAAAAAAATACAAGCTTCATTCAGAGTACTCACTTGAGACAAATAGAAATCGCATCCTGCAGCTTAAAAAGCAGAAAAATGAGATAATCAGCGCCTGCAACCGGCATCACTTGTGCTTCTGTTAGTGATGCTTCAACCAGTCATTCAGTGCAATCATCTCACGTGCACACAACATGCTTAATGTCACCTCAAGGTACACATCAATTTCTCCCATCTTCCATACTGTACAATTTTACCGAACCTACAAACTCATCGAATTGGATCAATGACTGGACAACATGGATCTGATGGATGTGTAGTTTTTGACGATTAATTTAAACGGATGGACCGTGTAATTCAATAGCCTCAGCATCATAGATTGCATATGCGTTGATAAGTTTCAAAACATCATACAAGTGTTAGAAATGGATACCAGGCAGCTCGGATTGACTGAATTGCCATACACTAATTCAGCAGTGCCACAAATCCAAAATTCTTGTGAAACTAAGAAGCAAGAAAATTTGGATAAAATCTTAGATCTACTTGGCGTTTTAGTTTTTGTCAATAATCATAACTGTAGTTAAATTATGCAAAGAAGTCACTGGGTCCCTTAAGCAATGCCAATCTAGAATCACAATGCCTGTTGTATACGGAGTATACATGTCTAGAAACCGTCCACTTGAAAAAAAAAAAAAAGAGAGAGAGAGAGAGAAACAGATAATCAACTAATATACAACAGACTGCAAGCATCAATTATTGAACCTTCATATCTTACATGGAAAGAAAATAAAAAAAAAAAAATCGATGAAAATTATACAGGCAACCAAATTACAAAAGAGGCAATCATTGCTGTATGATACACACAAAACTAATCATCACGCTAAAATATTGGCAAAATTTTTAGCAGAAGAATCGAAGACATGTCCTCCTTGTTTGTCTTCAATGTGCTAATAACTTCACATTTTTCCACCTTTCTTGTCTTCTCATTGCCATTGATTGTGGGTACTCCGTTCTGTTGGGGAGCCAGGAACAAAGGGTACAAAACCCCGGCCACCAAATACAGGACGCATAAATGAATCGTCAAACTTACGCCAGTAGTAATGAACGGTGTGAGTTGGGGTGGTCAGGAGTGCACGTAAGCTGTTTGGACGGGGTACATCATTGCCTCCAAGATCATCTAAGGAGTCTTGATTTTCCCCAAGAAGGGGCACTGTGACTGATTTTGGATCTGATGATATTGTAGCACTCATTTGTGGAGGTATAGGATGTGGCAGCAAATATCTTATAAGAGGTTTAGTCATCAAACCGAACACCTGAGCAGGACCAAATGATAGAATGAGAATAAGTTAACTGGTAAGCAATTGCACAAGCACTCAAATGTGTGGATGTGAGTGCGCACATTCAAACACAAGAAAAATAAGAACTCGTCTAGCTGGTTGTTATCATTCTATTTCACCTTTTATTAAATGAGAGAATGGGCAGTTGTTGAAGTAGCTACCAGATAAACTATAAAATTACTAGACACAAATAGACCACAACAATCCATAAAGCAAAAGAGCTAGAATGTGCATGTATGGCAGCATAAATTTTGATTTCTCCTTATTCTATGCACAGTAGTTTTTCACGCTATCAATCACGGGCAAATGTAAACCTCAAGTAAATAAAATTGCTACAATAGGCTACTTGAAGCAATTACAGAAAATATCAAGGTAGTTAAAGAATCACACACACTCAACCTAGGAAGGAGATACCCTACCGTAGTACTGAAAAGAACAACACTTATGGTGCTGGTAATCATTATTGCGTTCCCTCGCAAATGCGTATGCCCCAAGCTTGTAAACTGCATTTATTTAACATGAAGTTCATAAAATGATAAGATACCTAACAATAGTCATCGAAGATAGAACAACTTCTTTCCTGTACATCTCAATCTCAATGAACTCTTTTATATGTAAATGCATTTTGACCTCGGGGAAAGAACATAGTGTTCTTGGATGTTGAACCCTTCTCTGTATTAAAAAAAGAAAAAAAAGAGCATTGTTTATAGTCTACCTTGTTATATGCAAGTGCCATTGACACTGCCCCTCTCATAAGACCAGCCCACCAGATCACAACCTAAAGAAAATCAATGTTAATGCCCTTTGATAGAATTCAGGAAAAAAAAAAAAAAGCTGATAAGATACAGAATGATGTACCTGCTGCTTGAAGCCAAGCTTCTCAGTCTGTGATTTCTTAGATAAGTTGGATAGAAAGGATAAGGGGAAAACAAAAGCAGCTCTTCCAATCATTACAAGCGCTAGTAATATTGAACTCACTGCAGCTGATGTTCCAGGACTGTGACAAGTCAAATAAAATACAGTGAATAAAAAAAAATAGATGGTTATTTCAACAAAACTGTTACACTGGGGACTGTATAAAATTCAAATAAAATCCCAAACAGGGGATGAAGTTTTTATAAATATTAAACATACCTATCACTGACAAATCTCCACTTCTCAATATCCAAGGCATCCATACCAACATAAAGGAAAATAAAAATCTCGGCAACAAATGACATGGTCGCAAAAGCATGCCTGTGATATTTGGGCAAGACACAAAATACTCAGAAAAAGAACAGTTCCTAATAAAGAAAAACATGACAGTGATTGCCGCTATATAAGAGAAATTTACAGAAAAGACATACTTGGAAGTGACTCTTGAACTCTCGGTCACATTATGCCAGGTGTAATGGGACATCACAATCCCACAGAAAAATACAGTGAGAATGCCACTCAAATAGAACAGCTGCATGACAAATTGAATTTATAATGTCAAAGTTATTTAACCACCAAATGTAATTAAATCATTAGAAGAAAAACAGAAGAAGGGTCTTCATAAAAGTTAAGACAAAATCTTACTTCAGCCAAAATATATGAAAGGTATGCCATGAGCATCATAAGAGCAAACTCACGATCTGTTGAGTGCCTGAATCATATTAGACACCAATTCTAGTCATAATTTTAGAACTTCAATTCTAAAGTGCGAGGACAGAAATTTGTCTGTCTATCTAGGAAGTAGGAACTAGTGAGTAACGAGCATATCTACTCAAATTAAAATCATTGAACCCCAACAGCAAAATGAAATGGGCTGAATTATATTTGGTTTCAACAACTCAACCTCCCATCCAACTGATAAAGTCATATACATTAAGACACCTTTCCAATTCAAGGACTCATCCGGTTTCACAAATAAATTAGACTCTAGAACAGCAAATGACAGTTTATAGTTATGGGAAAATCCAGCACAACTGAGAAACTTGAATTCAAGCCACTAGGTACCTGCCAATATATAGCTTTTTGATGATGTAAGCACTAAGTAGCCCAGTCTGCAAGAAAAAGAACCGAATGCATATCTCAGTTTATTGCTTGCATGTAAAGAGGAGTGAAAATCTCTTCTAGTGTGCATGTGAGAATTGCATGTGAGTTTGCATGTTGGGGTGGGAGGTGGAGACTGGTGAGAGAGAGAGAGAGAGAGAAGCTTACAACAACTCCCAGCATAGTGCTTGCGACAAACAAATAGAAGAAGTTGCAAAAAAACCGCCATGCAATTCTGGGATTGATATTACTGAGATCAAAGTTCTGAATTGCATTGAACAGCACCACCGATGTAGCATCATTTACAACGCCCTCCCCGAATACTAGACTATAAAGTAAGGGTGTCTCATCCTGATTAAGCACCTGCATCGACAGAAGAAACAAATTTAACTTTTAAGAATATATCTTGTTTGTTCCAAGTTCAAAACAATACTATCCCTTTAATATGTATCATACCTGCAATGTGCAAACAGAATCTGTTGCAGCAAATATGGCACCGATTGCTGAAAATGGTAGACCAATAAAGTAAGCTTCCAATTGGGGTAAAAAATGTTTAAGCTAAAATAAAAGAATAATGAAACGAAGGGAATTCGTAAATTAACCTAGATAATCCCCAATATCCAGCTGACCAATATCCATTTTTTCAAAGAATTGTGTAGCACCTGTCAGAACAAAAGTAACTATCAGTACTAAGTATATCTCTCATCAGTATGAGTCAAATCAGATATGCTGGTTATTAATGTCAACAAAAATCAAACACTACAGAAGTTCGATTCAGTAAATCAATTCATTCTATTTTTACTCATACAGCAAAATGTTGGCAAGGAATTGCCAAGCCAAAAAATACATGATGATTTATTTTGAGATTCTAAGCCAAACTCACTAAGCAGAAAATTTAATAAAATAAATCAATGATAAATAAAATGGCTGCTGAAATTATTAAACCTTCTCTCTTTCTATCCTCAAAAGAACATATATTAGTCAAAGGTTGCTAATATCATCTTTACATCAGTAATATTGCTTCATTTACATAGACTGAGATCAATTTACCAATGATGTCTCCTAAAAATCTATAAAGAGGGAAAATTCAGCGGTTCCTCTACCCAGACCAAAAACAATTTCTTATTAAATCATCCACGTAATCAGCTAGCAATTGGCATGCAGAAGATTTAAACGCAAGTAAAATCCATCTAAGAAGCACTATATCACCTATGGTAACCAGCAGATGTTACTGTTTGACCCTTCATGAATCATCACTGACTGGGTGCTGTTCGTCCAACTAAAGTACTCATTTCTAGTTCGAGGAAAGTTGTAAAAATCTAAAATATTAAAATCTTTTAATGAATATAATGTAATTCCCAGTATAAAAAAATTGAAGTGTATTGCTCATTATACAGAACATTTCCAATATCTAGTAATGAGTTTTCCTCGTGCAATACCATACTTTATAGGCTCCAACATGCAGATAAACTATTATTTAATGTTTTCCCTTTACAGTTTTTAAAAGGGATCTAAACCTTATTGAAGGAGGAACAAGTGGGTTGATGGCTTAAATAAAAACCCACTACCTATCTACAAAATCGATAAGTGTGATCCAATAAATAACAACAGGAAAATGAGAAGAGCAAGCTTGCAATTTTTGACAAAGCTGGTGAATTAGAGTTCATTTGAATATCTAAACATATGTTTGCCTCAATGAAACTTCAGAAGCATAGCCAAGAACTTAAGCAACTACAAGCGTGTCACATACCTATGGTTATGACGAAACAGGATATTAATGTGCCGAGAGCACCAAATAACATAATAGTGATGAAGTTACGGAAGAATTGCTTCTTTTTCACCTGAAACCTGGCACAAGATGCAGAGATATCAAAAGACTAAATCAGGCTAGACGAAGTTGGTCATTACTCATTCAAATAAAGGATAAATATCACCATTGCACCAACATAATAAAGAACAAAACTGTCAATGGTGGAGAAAAGACAAGTGAATCTTACTCACTACCAGGAAAACATTATATAAAAATTACATTTTATAGATTTTGATAATTTTCAAGGACAAAAAGAGACATTTGAACATACATATATGTGCTGAAAGTAACTAGTTTATAAGAGGATTTATCCCAACATGCACCTGACAATTGACCAATGCTAAAAGGAGCAAGAAATATACCCTGCATTAAATATGATAGGCGGTAGAAGATATATAAAGAAAAGATCCTCGCTGAAGACTAAAAGACGCGAGCTTCTTCCACCACTAATCAGCAGAATGACAATCCCAGTGCAAAGCCCCTGCCACCAACCCAAACAGCATCAAACATTTTAGTCTAAAGACATAATTAATATGCTAAACAAATGCACTTATAGGTCAAGTACATTCCACCAATGTGCTTTCACTTCAATTATACGACCTCAAATCAACGATAACTTGAAAAAAAAAATGAAAAGTTTGAAAATAGAGAATCTTACAATCAGAAGGGCTGTAATGGACTCATTCATCCACCGATTCTCCTCTAGAAGATGACCAATCACAATACAAGCACAAAGAAGCGCCACAAATAAGTTCATAGAGACCACAGAAGCATGATCAGATGTGGATAGAGACTGCAATTTTGACATAACGGAACCTACAAGGGTCTCCATGGTATCCACTTCTTCTTAATAACCAAAATTAAACAACAAAATAATCACAATTAGGCAATAACTAGAAATGCCAAAGCTTTAGATTGCTTTCCAAAAACCCAAAGTATCCACGGAATGTATTTTATGTTTCTGAACTATCCATTCCAAGAAGCACTGAAAATTAGTGAATTTCTTCAACAGTACGATCTCACTGCATTAAAATAGACCAACCCGAAAATCAAGACTAATATTAGCAAATAAAGCATCAACTAAGCTAATTTCCTTACAATTTTTTTCGGTGCTATTTTCAATAAGCAAAATCCATAAAAAGTAACTATCTTTAGGAGGGAAGAAAAAAAAATTATTTTTACCTTCACATTTCCAAACGCAGCCCACAAATAATGCATGAAAATTTGCAAATTAAAACTAAATAAGAGAAAGATAATTCGAACAGAGTCGAGAAATCAATCCTTGCTTCGAATTTCCCTTTATAAAGGAAAGATCTTGAAAGCTTCTTTGAGAACAAACACGATTTCGAAGTAAAATTTGAAACGATTTTGAATAAGAAGAAGTGAAATTTCTGGAAAGAGAAAGCAAATGGTGAGACAAGAGAGAGATAGAGAGACAGAGAGCCGTGTGGTGCGGAATAACAGAGATTGAGGAATAGAGAAAAATAAAAGATTAAGGATCGATGGAGGGTTCGTTGATCCTGGCTGTTGAATGTGTTTACTGGTTTTGTCATTTTTATGAGAAATGGTGTTTCAAATAGCTTAGTGTGAGATTGGATGTATAGTAATATTTTCGGTCAAAGGAGGGAAAGCAATACAAATGTACGTTACAGGGTCAGTCTGTTACGTCTCTTTCTATACCTGGTACAATACAATGGTTATTTTTATTTCGTGTTGTTTGGTAAAGTTTTTTTTAATAAAATTATTAATTTTTTAATTATTAACAGATATATTGTATCGTCGGATTTCTAATAATTGTTATTTATTAAAATTTTAATTTTTTTTTTTAAATTTCATTTTTTTTAATTAAAAAAATTAAATTATTTTTAAAAAATAATATTTAATAAAAAAATAAATATTAATATTTATCGTTATGAACAATTAATTAAACAGAACCTTTATTTCATTAATTATATTTTTATTTTTTTTCAACAAACCAAATAATTAAAATAATTAATTATTATATTTAATATATGAGATAATTATCAGATCATCATTTTAGTTTATAATCTAAATTTTTTTTCTAAAAATTAGTCAAATAATCATTTTATATATAACAATAGTGAACTTTATGATTATTTAAGTATTAGACTAACAATCAAATGTCAACCTTATGATGTAAAATAATTAATTTAAAATTTTTTAATATGTACACAAATAAAGACTTTTTTTTAGAAAATATAGCATATATATTAGAAAACATTAAAAAAATACAGGAATTGAAATACACATTCTAAGCCAAAATTTTAATCAAAGAATCTTAGATTACGAGTACATTCTTGAATACACTTTGAGAAAAGAAAAAACAAAAATTGAAATATAAATTTTAAGCCAAAATCCAAAATTAAAGAATCCTAATTATTAATTTTTCCTGAGTACACATTAAAAAAAATTCAACAAATGTGTTGTTAAATAATCTCAAAACTGGGACTAAAGAAAAATTAAAATATTTAAATTTTTTTAAAAAAGTACGAATAGATTTAGATTCGAGAAATCAAATTAATCATATTAAATTATAAATTTTTACTTATAATTAGGGGTCAAACCGCATACCTAAATATAGAACAATGACTGTCGAAATATAATTAAAATCACAATGAAGATTGAGAAGAGACGCTAAAAATTTTTCCTTCCCCGATAATAAAAAAAAAACCTACTAATAATATATTCCATAATAAACTAAACAAACAGTGTAAAACAGAAATTTAGTAAAGCGATTACTAAATATACGATTTGTGTAAAAGTGAGATTGCTAAATCGTCAATAGCTAAAAATAATTTATAACTGTTTATGAGATTTATCGATTGAATAAAAATTTTGTTATAATCAAAGTTTTTAGTTGATCAACTAAATAATATAAATTTTTTTAATTGACGACACGTATATTAATAATTAATAATTAAAAATGATTAGAAATATATAAATTTTTAAAACTATCACGGGATGGAAATGACCGACCCCAGCCTACATTGAAACATACAACGGAAGGCGGAGAATGAAACTGTGAGAGAGGACACAGAGTAATTAGATGGGCGAGAGAGTACCCAAATAAAGATAGATGAATAATTTATTTTGATGACTTATGTCTTTAACTCAATTATAAAAGTAAAAGTAAAAGAAAGGAAAAGTATAATTAGCATAATTATTTTTTTTATTTTAGATAATTATTATAATGATTTTAATATACTTTGTGGAAACATCAAGCATATTATTTCCTGAAAATAATTCTTTTTTTTTTTTTTTCAATCACATGATTCATTAGTGATTACTCTATTTTCAGTGATAATAACTTTTTATATTATTGACTCCTTATTTCTTTATGTATAGAATATTAAAAAATAAAAATTTAATATTTTATCCGTCTTAAAAAAAAATATTTTTTTTTTTTTTGTCTTAAAAAATAATATTATTTTATTTTTTAAATATTAATTTAATAGATAACTGGCAAATATATTAATCATTAATTCACATTAATATTATCATACATATTTATTATATTTTTATTTTTTCTATATTAAAATTATAAATTTAGTTAAAAATATAAAAATTTTAATTATTATAAATATTAAAAAATAAAAAAATATTAAAAAATGTATAATAAGAGTATTTTAAATAGAAATATTTTATAATAAAAATGATAAAATTAACGGGATAAATAATATATAAAAATTAAAATAAAATTATTATTATTATTTTTTTTTAGGATTGAAGGAGTATTAAATAATAAAATTAACATTAATATTATTTAATGTATAAAATTCTGTAAGTAATTATTTATCAAATTGATCTAAATATTAATGGACTGACAATATTTACACGCGGTGTAGCCAAGAGCATGTATCTCGATGTGGGATCCATTAGGGCTTGGATCAAACACGTCATAGAGACAGACAATTTGTGAATTTGTGAGAAATGGGGAAAAAAACAAAAACATAAACTATTCTCTTCTTATACTTATCTGTTACAGTCCATATTTTTTCAAACACATGTAATGATGGATATGATATTTGATAATTGATGGTGGCAATGACAAATTGATAAGTGGTAGGGTATTAAAATCAACACAAAAATTGTAGTTGTGTCCAAGATTATATTGGGTTAAATTTAAAGCATTCATGTCAATAAATTTAAATTTATAGCATGTATTGAGTCCAGATGTATAGCAGTCCAATATTTTGTAATTTCACCTGATTTTATTAGAGCTTCCTTATTTTTTTCCTTTTTTTATAATTACTATTGTGCCTGTAATTTGCGTATAATTATTTTTATATACTCATTTTAAGGTTTTATCACGCATATGAATATAAATTTATTTTTATCTAGATATTGTGTGGTTATTTTTTAATTATTTGTTCACTTACTTAAATATTCATATTCCTTATTAAGATCTTTGAACATATGTTAATAGTACAAACCACATGGTTAAATGTTGATGGGGCCCTAACACTTAAGTGGATGATTGTTAAAATTGAATCAGACTGAATGATTGAATCGAAAAAATAAAAAATCAAATCAAAGATTAGTTCAATCAACTTTATTTATCCATTTTTCAACAATTGATTAAAAAATTAATGAACCAGCAGGTTAATTGGTCGAATTAAATTGATTTTTTTTTTTGAGCAGATATTTTTTTAAGTTTTTTTTTTTTTTAATCAAAACGACGTCGTTTTTGCCGTTTTGAGTTCAAAGAAATTAAGAGAATTTTAATAATTTTGTTTTAATTTTATCCAACGCCAAAATTTACCTAACGCCAAAATCATGATCCTATTGCATGTTGTCCTATTATTTAAGTAAATGAATGTCCATATCTTATTTTATATATATATATATATAACTTTTGACTTAATGTGATTTAATTGACACCATAAAAAATATGATTTTATATAAATTCTTAATTTAGTCATAATTATATTATATTTATCTTCATTATATATATAATAAATATCAATTTATATATACATATATATATATATATATAATGATTTTTTTTCGGTTTAATCGATTCGATTCTAGTTGAATATCTGACTCTTTGATTTTTTATTTTTATCGATTTTTTATTCGATTCGATTATGAAAATATTGCTTAAGTATAAATAGATTAAGTTAATTACATGTATTTTCTCTTTAATTAATTTAAATATTAAACAAACATTATAATAAAAAACCCCTAATTAAAATAATCTTAAAATTTTAATTATAATTTAATATCCATGATAAAGTTAGAGTCAACATCGCGAATGAAAATTGAAGAAGACACTTATATATATACGTCAATATGTGTGTATATATCCAGCAGCAATTTTGGCTGCATTCAAATTAATAATGCATTGCCATGTTTGCCTACATATGGGACCAAAGTTAATAAAGAATGACAGACAATTTGACGATATCATTATCATATTTTGAAAAACTTTATCTAATCTCTCAAGAATATGCTAAGATATTCTATTGAATTTTCTAATAATCAAATTTCTTAAAATATATATATATATATATATATATATTTAGAGAGGGGCATTTTAAACTTAAATTTATTATTCAAATTATATATATATTATTATTAGGTTATATCTTAATGTGCTTAATAAGTAAAATTCACTTATTTTGCAATTGATTTTATGTTCTTTTATAACATACTTATTATAATAGTATAATTTATTGGTCATTATAAGCATATTTTAATAAAAAATTTTAAGTATAAAACTTTTTTTCTAATAGAAATCTTGAATTTGAGATCTAATTAAAATTAAATTTATTAAAAAATTACACTGACAAAATAGACATTTATCAATTATAATAAGTTTTATGTAAAATATAATTATATATTATGTAAAATATCATTATGTACTATTAAATTCTAATTTCACATAATAATGTGGAATATTATAATGTTATTAGAATATATAAAATATTCCTCTAGATTAATTCACTCTGCAGTAATATTAAACTTTACAATAATATCTAATAGGTAGTATCTTTATTTTATAATTTAACACTAATTTTTCTTATTACAAAATAATATAAAGGTTAAAAAAATTCTTGCAAATAATTTTTATATATTTTTTTTATTAATTTATGTATCCGTCCTGAGTATAGCTCATTAACTCATTATTAATATGTTTTTAGAAAGCATTATTGATAATTTTTAGACATATGAATATATAATATATAAAAAAAAGGATATGATAAATTAATTATAGTTGCGGATTCAAAACATTTATCCATCATGACAATGCTATGCTATTTTTGTTTTTTCTTACTTGTCTGTGGAATCAGATTTTGGAATAACTAAAAAGCATATGGATATTTTCAAAACCTTTCCTCAACTTTGACTTTGTCTTCATCTAAAATCATTTGTATCATACTATATCAATAATTTATATAAGTAAATGTAATAATTAATTATTTAAATTATAATATATATATTATAATTAAAATACGTTAAAATTATCATTAATTAGTTTATATTTTATAAACTAAATTTATAATATAAAACCGAGGATAAATATGAATCAAAAACAGATTAAGAATATTATTATTAATTTATTTTGATTATACTTGTATTATGCAATTGATTTGTGCATATAATTAAACTCTCACCATTAATTAAATAAAAATGGAAACAACACCTGACATGAATGCAAATAATTAAACTCATCACCATCTATCTTCAATTGAAGGAGTGTAGTGTACATAAGCTGTAGTTTGTATCCTAAACTATAAAGAAAATAAACCTTATTTCAGCTTGAGCACATAATGGATGGATTCACTTACTCCTTGGCATTCTGAACGTCATGCAAAAGCAAAGTTATTAAGATCAAGAAAAGCATACTTAGGAATTATAATTTCAGATGTATCCATTTTAAAGTAATAGAATATAACTCCTGTCATTTTTATTTTTCCAAAGTTAATTTTTATATTTTTAGAAAATCCTGCTTATTTATCTACTTCAAATAAAAAAAAAATAAAACTGCAGATTCACAAGTTAAATGATAGAACGTTGTTGTCACTTTTCAGTCGAATGTCAATTAGATAGGCTTTATTTCATAAAACATGAATGGCTGTTTGCTCAATAAAACGACAGAGCACGAAAATGGCCAACGCAGTCGTTCGAGGGCAAGTTCTTCGGCTACTCGCCTACTCCCCCTTGAAATAACTAGCCTTTTATAAACGGGCTGTATGTTTTCTTCTAAGCTCAAAATCATTAGAGAATTTATATTCCCGCTCCATATTTATTAAAAAAATTCTATTTTTTTCCGTCCTGTCCCATTCCCCCGTCAAAGCAGGGATTCTCAGGAATTCTCTGCTTTAACTGGAGGATTTTCACTGGATCGGACATTTTGCGGATCCCTGTTCAACTCCGGCGCTCGCTTAAAATGACTGGTTCTTTAAACAACAAACGATTAGTCATTTGTAAAACAGAGGAAATTACTTGTGGTCGTCTAGTAGGTCGTGTCGTTTGGCAAATCCAAAAATGACCGGCCATTCAAAATTTCACGGGTCATTATGAGATTTGAGGCCCAAATCGTTCCAAAGTACTAAATTAGACCCTTGACGTGGACTCTAACGTGGCTATTTATTATTGGAAGACTAAAAACCCTTAATACGAGCATGGATGCAGAGGGTCTTAAGCTCAATTACGGACAAATTACTCCAATCCATTGCTCTCTCTCACATGCACAGGGTTTTTGATCAGCAGAATCAGTGTGTAGGGTTTTTCTAATTCTCCAATTTTAATTTTTCCATATCAAAATTGCTTCAATTCAACCTCTTATAATCTAATTTTCTATTTCTCGATACTTGATAATTAAAGGAATAAGCAGCAGAAGAAGAAAAGATGGTTGCACATAGAAAGGGCGGAACTAGGGCTGCAGAGGACCCAGAGGAATTAGCTCGACACCCACTGCAAGCAATTCTATTGGCTGATAGCTTCGCCACCAAGTTCCGTCCCATTACTCTCGAACGCCCAAAAGTTCGTATCTTTATATATGTATTTGAGCTTCTGAATTTGATCACTGAACAATTATGCGAAAATGTAATTAATCTATAAATGTTTGTTTATCAGGTATTATTGCCACTGGTTAATGTGCCCATGATAAACTATACTTTGGCGTGGCTTGAATCTGCTGGTGTTGAAGAGGTTTTCGTTTTCTGCTGCGCGCATTCTCGGCAAGTGATTGATTATTTGGAAGATTCGGAATGGTTTTCGCAGCCTAACTTCACTGTTACAACAATCGAGTCTCACAATTCTATTAGTGCTGGAGATGCTTTGCGCTTGATTTATGAACGCAACGTGGTATATTTATTTCTTCGCCTAAAATTTTGATATGATTCAAATATTAAGAAAAGGAAACTTCATTTGTGCATAGAAAGTAGTCTATTAAAATTGAGAAGTTGTTGCAATGTTGTTTTCTAGTTTTGGTTCTTTTGGAGCTATATATTAACTACTGGGGTTCTTTTCTATTAGAAATTTTCTTTATATTTGTATTTCTGTTTGTAATGTTCTAATTATTCTTAGTTTGGCCTTTGAAGATACATGGAGATTTTGTCCTTGTTAGTGGAGATACAGTAAGCAACATGTCACTAACACAGGCAATCCAAGAACACAAGGAGAGAAGGAAAAAGGACAATAACGCAGTAATGACTATGGTTATTAAACAGTCAAAGCCTTCTCCAATCACCCACCAGTCACGGCTTGGTACTGACGAGCTATTTATGGCGATAGATCCTCAAACAAAACAGCTTCTATACTATGAGGATAAAGCTGACCACTTGAAGGGGGTTATACCTCTTGATAATATGTTGCTTGCTGATAATCCTTCTATTTCTCTGCATAATGACAAGCAGGTTTGGTCCTCAAATTATTTCCCAAGCTTCATAACTGTCTCCGACGTCTCGTGTAAATTTTCAATAGATGGACTAAGCTTATAATTTGAACTTTTTTTGTCTCCAGCTTGAGATCCAACTTGGATTATTTTTTACTCAAACATATTTCACTGACATATTTGTTTTCCTTGCAGGATTGCTATATCGATATCTGTTCTCCAGAAGTTCTGGTTCTTTTCACAGACAATTTCGATTATCAACACCTGCGCCGTCATTTTGTAAAGGGATTGCTTGTTGATGATGTATGCTGTGTTCTGAACATCCTTTATTAGGCTTTTAAATCATATTACATATGCTCAATGCATTCAAAGACTTGCTTATGGACATGTATATAGTATTTAGTATGTTGTTATAGTTATCATGGGAGTATACAAGTACATACAGAGTTATGCAGATGCCAACTAAGCTGCCCACTGCCTGTTGATATATGGCTTTGCTTTAAATGTGTAAAAGAGAATGTTTGTACAATCCATTACCTTGTAAATTAAATAATTTTATTATTAATTTATTTGCGTACCTATGTGTGTTACTGTCTCTGAAACAAGTGTTGCATCTGTCAATTAGCTGCAGAAAGGATTTAATAATAGACTTCATAATCACTGTTATCTAGACTAGATAAACTTAGGTTTTTTCACTTTTCAATCCTATATATCCACGCATTTTTTTGTTTATTTTATCATGTTGTTTTTTTAATTAATGTTTTTATCACGGTAAAGTGAAAGTAAATCTAATTGTCCCTCAAAAAAAAAAAAAAAAGTAAATATAATTGCAAAAATATGCATTTTTTAATTTATTTTAAATTTTGACCTGTCACTTATCTTTTTTCTAGTCACCATCTGCTAGATGTTTATCTTCACAGTTAAAATTGGAAATTTTACATTCTCAGACACCATATTGATGTTTTGCAGATTATGGGTTACAAAATATTCACTTATGAGATTCAATCAAGCTATGCAGCTAGGATTGATAACTATCGAAGCTATGACACTATTAGTAAGGATATTATTCAGAGGTGGACTTACCCATTTGTGCCAGATGTGAGCTTTTCTGGAAATTGTGCAACTAAGTTTGAGAGAGAAGGGATGTACCGAGCATCAGGTAAGATTATTAGCCTACTTTGAAACACATTAATTGTATTTTGTAGTAACTAGATTTTTTTTTTTAAGTTAAAATCTATGATAATAATAACAGTTCATGTTTCATATTCCATGTGCTATGCCATAAGCTGCAGCTCAAACTATGTTTTAATGTTTTTTTAGATTTCCATGTCTTCTTTTGATTTCAGAAAATACCATTGGTGGCATGTTGAACCATTTTGTAGATATGAAAAAATGGTATTTCTTCACTAATTCCATTGTCAGTTGTTATGCACTAGTAATTCTCTCTATATGGCATCCCCTTGTCTCGTTTGCTAAGTGGCATATATACTCATTATGTGGATCTTCTGATAATATCTTTTTGACTTACTTTTAGTAAGTTTTTCTGAATGGTACTTTATGATTTTTCATGTTCTTTAGAGATAGTGCAATCACGTTCTGCACAAATTGGTCCTTTTACTGTTGTTGGAAAAGGAACCAGAATTGGAAACAACTCAAAGATTTCAAATTCTGTTGTTGGAAAGGGCTGCACAATTGGATCAAATGTTTCAATAGTATGTTCTTATGTATGGGATGATGTCACTATTGAAGATGGCTGTGAGCTAAGGCATGCAATTGTATGTGATGGGGTGGTAATAAAATCAGGTGCAGCTTTGGAACCTGGTGTAGTCTTGTCTTTCAAGGTATTTCACTAAATATCCTCTATTTTTGTTGGTTTTTCTCTCATTCAATGTTATACTTCTATTCTCAGGCTTAACATGCTACCAGGATGTTCACTGATTTACTTATAATCCTCAAGAAAGGGGAAAAAGATTGCCTGAGAATAGTATAATGTGCCACATGTATTGCTGACTACAGAAAAAATGATACACAAATATATATATATTAGCTTAGAACTAGAAGGAACAACATTTTAGCATATGACTTCTAAATATTGTTATCTCATTTAGGCTAAAGTGATGCTTCTGTGGAGCAGACAAATTTTCTTGGCTACACCTATTCAATCCAAATAATACTAGTTTGTAGAAAATGTGGCCATCATGCTCTATTAGGATCATTATTGTTCAAGGTCAAACTCATGCTCCATGAATTGAAACAAATGAAGTCACATTTTTAAAGTTTGATATCTGTAACCAGTTCATCAAAATATTGCGGGCTTCATCTTTTGCAGTTAGTTAAAAATTTGTTTTAATATTTTATTTGCTCCAGGTTGTAATTGGACAACAGTTTGTTGTCCCTGCCTACTCAAAAGTGTCTTTACTTCAACAGCCAACAGTGCAAGATAGTGATGAAGAATTGGAGTATGCTGATAATAACAGTGGAACAGTAGAGTCATGTAAGTTCTTGATGTTTTATGTGCCCCTGTGTGTTTTTGTGTGTCTGAAAAGAGAGATTATGCTATATACCCCCACTAATTACATTGGTGTTTGGATCGAGCCATTCATTCTGTTGATTTAGTCCTTCTCTTCATTAAGTAAATCAATATAATTAGAAAAGACATAATGGCTCTATTCATTTGTCTTATTACAATTTGTTTAATATGCAGCAATTACAATGGATATGTTGAATGGGGAGATGACATCTGAATTATCTGGGACACAGCACTGGCCTGTGTCAGAGGTTAGCTATTGACTTTATATTGCTGCTATTGCACAGCCACGACTGTTATTTCTTAGCTGTTATTATATGTTTATGGTTATTATTATTATTATTATTATTATTATTACCTATTGTGCTTTTTTCTTTAAAAGATTTCATATGATAGTGGAAAATTATAGTGAGAGGGAAGGCTGTGCCTAGGGGTATGGCACATATGTACAAAAAAAGGGAGAAGGAAATTTCCTTGAGTCTTACATGACAAGGCCTCTCTATGCTATTGAAGACAGAGATGTGTGACTGTAACCTATAGTGAAGAAAGGTTAAATCTGTTAACTAGTGTTTATCTTAATTCTCATTTTTGCAATCAATGAAACACTCATTTTACATTTGTTAAAGATTTTTCAGTGAGACCTGTACTGATACTCCTTGAACCATTGCCTTTTTGATCGTCTAATATCTGGGTCAAAGGGCTAGCAAAATGTTATGAAAATATTGCAATATAAATAACTATCTCAATTGCATTATTGCAAGGACCACGGTGGTTAATTTTTATGTAGTGTGTGCTTAGAAGACTATTGATAGGAACAGTCTATTATACATTGGAAATTCCGGTGTAGCAAACCAGTGAGCTGGTTCATTTTTTCAGTTAATAGTCTCTGAAGTCTAATCTTTCTACTGTATAGGCTATTTTCTTTCTCTGTTACATATGCTGTCAACCTTTGTTTATTAATTTTTCTTCTTCTGGGCAACTCAAGAATTTCTTTTGTTATTTATCATGCAACTGAATATATTTGTATATTTTCTTAATACCTTTTTATGCTTCATCAGCTTGGGCCTGGTGGTGCCGGTTATGTTTGGTCAATTGCTGAAGGAGGTCATGAGGATGAGTGGAGGCATTCAGTTGCACCTATTCCTGCTGAGAAACTTGCTGAGGCCATGCAAGCTATTGAAGATGATTGGGAATTGTTGAATCTAAATGGCAGTGCTCTATCACCTTCTGGAGAGTTGAAACCTGACTCCCAAAGTAATGATTCTGAAGGTGACGATGACTCCAGAGATGAGACCTTCGAGAAAGAGGTGATAAACAGTGAACTGGAATGTTGATGAGAATTTCAAATGAACACTCTATTATCGTTTGCAGGTTGAAGCAACTTTTTTGAGGGCTGTTAATGAAAATATCAAAGTTGGAGATATAATCCTAGAAATGAACTCACTCCGGTATGTTTTATTTGGGCACCTTTGATAATGATGAATTTTCATTTGAAGTGTACATGGTAAACCTTCTTTTTTATCCCTTCAAAGGAAATATGTATATTTGTTTGTGTCTAAGCTACCTGTGAAAAGTGATGAAAATTACCAAAAGTTCCTAAATTCCTCATTTTTATCACGTTTCATATTATTTTCTTGATAAACTCCTTGTTTTACTCTCCTTGAATGCACTGTCTGTTTAGGTATCATTGTTGGTTAGTTGTCCATGAATGGAAGGACTAAAGATCTTCCTTCTTGCGTGCTTGTGCAGAACCTTTTGTACTTGCAATTTATGTTGTTACCCACAGTGATAGCGGGTGTACCATGAGACCAAGGCTTCCAATTTCAGATTTCAATCCTTTAAGAGAAATAACATTTTAGTTTTGAATTTGCCACCTTATGCTAGGCTGAAATTGCAGGTCGGGGGAAATTTTTTGACTGATATCTTAAAAGTAAAGCAGCATACAATCACCAATCTACTTTGATATTTAATGGCTGATATGATCAATTTTGTTAGGGATACCTAGAACTTGCAAGCTTCACATTTTCAAGTAATCTTTTTCATCCTGTGATTATTAAATGATTAAGTTTATGATTTCATGATGGCATCTTAGTTTGACCTTGGTTAGCCTCATGGCCTAGACAGTGATTACATAATCTTTTTTGAGTATTCATTTTACTACATTCTGCCATATTTGGTTTTTCCCTTGTCATACATGGAACAAGAGGAATTGTTGCTTTCCAACTGTGCTTCCTCTTCTGTTCATCAAATGGGAACAAGGACATACCTCCATAATGTTGGCGCACACTTGGCGTACAATTTTTAAATACTATCTATTTAGGACTGCTTTATATCATGATGGGATTAAGCTACTACAAAATGAATTAAGGGAGTGCTATATTTGGCTTTTGCAAATGATGAGGAGGCTTTTCTGCTCTTTACTCTGTTTCTTCCTTTACATGTGGAGAATTATTAAATGGGAACCTTTCTCTCATAGTCATTTATTGTCCGAGTCTTCAATTATTGTAATGAGAGTGACTTTTTGACATGTTTGAGAATTTTTTCCAGTCCCAACTCTTATTCACCCACAATCCCACCATCTATATAGCCTACCTAAGAAAAGAAGAAATGGTCCTCGATAAATTTGCAGGAATGGTATCTGAAACCTTCCTGTCGGCCTTGACTTTTCAAGTTTTAACTAAACTTTTTGGTGTTCATGGTTTTCCTGTTCCACCAGTTATTGTGACATGCATACTTATGTCTACTGGTTTCTTATTACCGGAGGAGAAAAATTTCTGAGCTGTATTTTGCCTTAATGCAGCTTTTCTGTTAAACTTTTCAGGTTGTCTTTCATATTGCCAAGGAGATAAATTTCTGAGTTGTATTTTGCCTTAACGCAGCTTTTCTGTCAAACTTTTCAGGTTGTCGTATAACATGACATCTGCAGACTGTGCTGGAGCAATATTTTATGCAATGATGAAATTGGTATTAGAAACTCCATATGCAACTGCTGGTAATTAATATCTTACTTGAGCCATCATTATATTGTACATTCATGCAATCATAGAACATCTTCTTTTCTAATGATTTGATATGGAGTTTTTTTGCTCAGAGAATGAAAATGCATATGAATTTTCATAATGCAAGATAGGATGCATAAAGCCATGAAATTTTCAACTCTGCATGATTTCATATCTCATTTTTAATCTTGTGTTTACTTGCATTTTATTTTTCATTGAATAGGATGGGGCACTAGTTTTATTACCATTTTCACTTCTAGAGTCCTGGGGGCTGAATACTGCTTTATGTTGTTTAAACTAACACTTATTTTTATGTCGCAGGTGAATTGTGCAAAAATGTTGTCAATGTTTTAAATACCTGGCAAAAGCTGCTAAAGTTCTATGCAAAAGAAATAGATGACCAGGTTTCTGTTCTTGACTAAAAGTTTTCAATGTTCTAAATACATGGCAAAAGCTGCCAAATATTGTGTTTATGTTCTTGACTAGTTATTCTGTATTTCTTTGACTATTGAACCATTCTGCCTGACCACTTTAGAAAGACTGCCCAATTTTCTTTGTTGTATCCTACTATTTTGGAATTTTTTTTCCTGCACGATATTCTGCTATTAAATCCAACATTTTTCCAGTTTTACCTTTATTATTAAAATTTTCAGACAGAACCATTTTTCACTAAATTGCGATTCAATTCAGTTTGCTCCAAGCAGTTTTTGTACTTCACATTGAATTTTCATTCATGCACTGGATTTTATATTTAACTGGACCCATATCATTGTATCTTCTTTATTTCTTTCCTTGCTGTGTTGATCATCAACCAATGATGCTGTTTTACTTAGTCTTGAAATTTTGATTATTGAATCTACTGTATTTAGTCGATTATGTCCTATCTGAAATTTCTTCTCACTCTTTTTTCTCTGTCTTGGATATTACCCTTTGAATGCTTAACATCATAATGAGCGTACCAAATTTTCTCACTGTTTTCTAGACTTACTTTAGATATGAATGCATCACTATCAAATAGTTGTCATTTGATTGAGTAAAAAATTTACACACACAAATAGTTTGCTCATTCTATATGTTAGTTCCTCGACTTCTAATTATGTATTAACTAAATCTCATTAATGACGCACAGATTGAAGTGATACTGAAATTTGAAGAAATGTGTCTAGAGTCTGCTAAGGAGTTCTCCCCCACTTTTTCCCAGGTATCTTTGTTGTCTTGGATTATGGGTGTGTGCGCATCAAGAATTAGACTGGAATTTATTTACCAAAAGTTGTATCTCTTGAGTCAGCTTCATAGTCTGTTGTTTGTTCAGCACACAATGCAGACCTGGTTTCACAGTTAGGATTGACTCAATTCCTAAGCCAATAAAAACTGATCTGGTCCTAAAGTATGTGCCAATCCAATGAGTTTAAAAGGAGAGTACTTAAACTATGCATATATTTACAAAGGCATAATCACATGCTCATTTAAAGGACTCAATACAGAAAATATACAAGTCGCTTGGCTCTTCTCAATAACTGCTCAATCTGGGGCTACATTTCCCTTCGATGAAAGTTATGGGTTTCTGAATTATGTGCTAGTTTAATAAATGGAAGAAGTGAATTCTGAATTTTATTCTCCATTTTTTGAATGGTTTAGTATACTTCATGATTGGTGCATAGTTTATACTTCATTGTAGGTAATAGCCTACTATTTGTAGTTTCTCCTTTGTCCTTCTGATTCTTTTACCTTTATTTTGTCCTAGATTTTACCTATTTTATATGAGAAAGACATTTTAGAAGAGGATGCCATATTAAGATGGGCTGATGAGAAAAAAGATGCAGAAGAATCAGATAAAGTTTTTGTCAAGCAATCAGAAGCATTCATTCAAGTAAGATATAGTACTTGTTCTTCCTAGTTTTTATAGCTAGGGATTAATTTTCAATTTTCAATTTTCAATTATCATTGTTATTTGTGTTAAATTGTTAATGATGAAGTCTATCAGGGTCTCAAATGTCAGGTGTTATGTCTTATATTGTCCAAATAGGTTTTGGCTTTTAGCCTACCAGCATGGGATATGCCATATATGGATTCACATAATACTGCTCAGTCTTATGCAGTGGCTGAAATAGCCTTCACCTTTTAATCAAGAAAGTGAGGAAGGAAGGGTTTCTTTCTTCTTCTTCTCGTTCTTTTGAGTTTTCAAATCCTAATATCTAATTGTTCTTTCAAAACCATGTTCAGTTCTTTTTGTTCTAAAAGAGCTTTGACTGCATCCATTAGGACATAAGAAATTGAGTCTGACCAAAAATTTATACTTCAATTGCATGTCTTACCTCAACTTGATGTTTGATGCCATTACTATCTCATTTCATGTCTAATATGCCAATATGCCTTTGGTGTAGTGGTTGAAGGAGGCATCTGAAGAAGAAGACTAGGATTGGAAAGAGAGAGATTTCACTAACTGAGATTGTGAGATTTTGAGGAACATTTCTGTTGTTACTATGCCAGATGGATCCTTTGAATGGAACTTTTTGGTATGGACCTCAAATTGATGATTTCATGTGGATTGCTGGTTGGATCAAGGATTGTAATGATTAACTACTCGTATCAGGAAACTAATTGTAGCAATCTAGTTCTCTCTATTAATCTGTTATTTGTTTTTTCACCATATTTTTTTTTGGTGAAATTCATACCATTACCATTCCATACATGGACAAAGTATATCTATGGACTTTGTTTATATGCTACTTCTTTTGTATTTTAGCAGATGCGATATTTTTTTACTCAGTACATCTCAAGAGGGGTTAAATTATTGGAACATAAAATTCAACCTTATTGGTTGCCCCAATACAAGGCAAGTTACATATGCTTTTGTGAAACTAGAACTGTTTTGTGCATCAGACGTTACCATTGTTAACTCGAGTAGAATCAGAAAGGTTAAAATGTATAAAAATAATATTTGTTTAATTGCTTTTTCTGTTGCCGTTTGCAGATTACAATCCTTCAATCTCAGATTCATCTCTACTCACTATCAATGCATGAACCTTTCAACTGTATGCTAAGCATCAAGAAATTGAAAATTTGCTGCAGTTCCCAATTATCAGAGATCATAAATGCTCTCATGGTTCAATTGAACTTTCAGGAAAACTTAATGCGTTTCTTTAGTTCAATATTAGATTACTTAAAGATCTTTTTTAGTCATGTTAGTTTATTAACTGCTTTTAATTTATCCTCTACCCTCTGAATTATATTAATACATTGCATAATTCTGACCAATTTAATATTGTATTGCAAAGAAATGAAGTCGGCTGTTTCTTCTTTTCCACCGCCAGTTATTAAGATTGGTGAACTCATTGATTCTAAAATAGCAGAAAAAGGAAAACAAGACAGATTCTCATTTTCCCGCAGAAAGGAGAAATGTGATTCAAATTAAACAGATAATTATACAAGCTAATTGGCAACATACAAGGAACATTATTAACGATATGTTGATCATGAGATAATCATGGCTGATCAGAACCGAGATCCTGGAGGGCCAGGTGGACCACCCGGAGGGCCATGTGGCCCACTAAATATTGGTCCACAGGAGCTCTCTAAGATGCAGCAGCAGCAAAGGAAATACAAACTGCAGGCCAACAAAAAAACAAGAACACTTTAAATACAGATTTACAAATAAATTTCTTAAAATTTTGTGAAATTGACTTGTATCAAACAATCCATTAAAGTTACATAGTACATAAGCAAGAAATTGATTAAGCAAAGAATCCTGGTTTTTTAAAATTAATTATATCAGGGAGGACATTAAGAAAGACGTGTAGAGTAAAAAAAAACAAAAAACAAAACATAAGATGGAAATTGAAGGAATCCAAGAGACTAAAGCTACTCTTTTGAAGGCCTCCATGAAGCTGTTGACATCGGCTAAAAGTTGGGCCTTCTTGTCCCACATGAAGCAAAATTTGTATATACAAATGGGCCTTCGTTGCTACTCTATTTGCACCTTTTAGGACAAACAATTTATGACAGTGAAACTTAATGGGACTTGACGAGGCCTAAAAGTACTATAACTTGCCTGGACTTACAGTTGCACCAATTTGGCCCAAAAAAATATGCTAGTGGGCCTAGATTAAATCCAAAATAATTCATTAATGGGCCGACGTAGCCCAAAATATTTTTTTTGATGGGCCTACTTTGGGCCCTATATAATTCGTTGATGGGCCTGACTTGGCCCAATTTAACTCATTAATGGGCCTAAAGTGGGCCCAAAAATTTCAATAATGGGCCTAAAGTGGGCTCAAAATAATTCAATAAGGGCCAGGATTGGACCTTAATGGGACTGAACTGGTCTAAATTAATTTTATGGGCATGAATTGAGCCCAAATTAATTCATTAATGGGCTGGATTTTGGGCCCAAAATAAGACCTGAATTGAGGCCTCGATGATCCCAAAATAATACCTTAATATGCCAGAACAGCCCCAAAAAGTGGCCTGACTTTGTCCAAATTTATTTCAATATTGGGCCTGGATTCGGCCTAAAGTAATTCATTAATGGGCTTAAATTGGGCCGAAAATAAAAATTATTAATGGGTCTGAATTGGCACAAATTAATTTTTAGTGGGCATGAGTTGGGCCCAAATTAATTCATTTATGGGCCTCGATTGATCCCAAAATAATACTTTAATGTGCCTGAACTGACCCAAAATGGTTCATCAGTGGGCCTGACTTTGGTCCAAATTTATTTCAATAATGGGCCTGAATTCTGAGATTGGGCCCAAAAATTCGTTCATGGGCCTAAAATTGGCCCAAATAATTCATAATTGGGCATGGATTGGGCCTCAATTTAATTTTAATGGGCTTGATTGGACCCAATTTAATTCATTAATGGACCTCGATTGATCCCAAATTAATATGGGTCTGAACTTGCTCAAAATAAACACCAGTGGGCCTGACTCTGGTCCAAATTTATTTCAATAGTGGGCCTGATTTCGGCCCAAATTAACTCATTAATGGGCTGAGATTAAGCCCAAAATAATACCTTAATTGACCTGAATTGAACTTGCAGTTACACCATTATGGTCCAAAATCATAGTTTAATGGGCCTACCCAAGACTTACAGTTACCACCATTGAGGCCAAAAATCTTAACGGATCTAAGTTGGATTGCAGCTGCATCATTCAGACTCAAAAAATTACCTTAAAATACCTAGATTGGACTTGCAAGCTTCACAATCGAGGCCCAAAAAATTCCCTTAAGGTAGATAAAATTCAACCTTATTGGTTGCCACTATACAAGGCAAGCTACATATGCTTTGTACTGTTTTATGCATCAGATGTTACAATTGTTAACTCGGCTGGTATCAGAAAGGCAATATTTTTAAAATGTATAAAAATAATGTTTATTCAATTGCTTTTTCCATTGCATCCTTCAATCTCAGATTCATCTCTTCTCGCTATCATTGCATGAGACCTTTTTAACCTTTCAACCGTATGATAAGCAACAAGCAATTGAAAATTTATTGCAGTTTCCAATTAGCAGAGATCATAAATGCTCTCATCCTTCAATTGAACTTTCAGGAACAACTTATTGCGCTTCTTTAGTTCAACGATTAGATAATTTAAAGATCTTTTTCAGCCATTTTAGTATTTTAACTGCTTTCACTTGTCCCCTACACTCTGAATTATATTAATATATTACATAATTTTGACCAATTTAATATTGAATTGCAAAGAAATGAAGTAGGCTGTTTCTTCTTTTCCACCGCCACTTATTAAGACGGATCGGTGGCCTGCCCATTGGCGAACTCATTGATTCTCAAATAGCACAAAAAGGAAAACAAGACAGAAGTTCTCATTTTTCCCGCACAAATGAGAAATGTACTTCAAATAATACAGATAATTATACAAGCTAATTAGCAACATACAAGGAACGATATGCAGATCAAGAGATAACCATGGCTGATCAGAACCGAGGTCCGGGAGGTCCAGGTGGGCCACCAGGAGGTCCAGGTGGACCTCCAAATATTGGTCCTCCAGGTGGGCCACCGGGAGGTCCAATTGGTCCTCCAGGGGGGCCACCGGGAGGTCCACCTATTGGTCCACAACAGCTCTCTAAGATGCAGCAGCAGCAAAGGAAATACAAACTGCAGGCCAACAAACAAAACAAGAATCTGTAATCTATTTTTTTTTTTTTTTTTATTATTATTGTAAATGAAGAATAATAATAATAATAATGGGAGAAAAATATAGTGCATACCAAGAAGAAGCCAGCCTGCATAAGCCATGACAGAGAAAATCACAGCAGCCAAAAAAGCCAGGTCCTCCGGGAGGTCCTCCTGGTGGCGGTCCCCAACCTGGTGGCATCTTCCTCGCTTTCTCTCAGCCTCACTAAAAGTGAAACTTTGATAGCTAGCTATAGTGTTATTTACTATAAATTCTATCAAGATAAAGTAATTATAAAAAGAGACAAGAAGATAAGCATTAGATTATATGCTATATTTATTGTTGTAATGTAATATGAACTACGAGCTTAATGGCTAAGGATTATTGAAACCTATAGGAATACCGTGGACTTGTCAGTAGAAAACCATACATAGTTTAGTTGTTGGGGTTTTAAGGATAAGAACGTGTGCATGTTATCCACTCTTCTAGATCAAAACCTAATCTTCAAACTTCAAACTGGAACTTTAACTTTATCCACCATTAGTAACGTGTACTGGAAGTTGGCACAAAGTGATTGGTGTTGGCATTGAAAATGGTAGAGAAGAAGGATCAAAATCCTACCTAAATTCCATACTGCAACTCCTGTCGGTTCATACCCAATGTCACTTTATGATTAGTTCCTTGACACGTATGAACTTCAGTTTCTTGGTTTTGTGGGTTTGTTTTTTAGCTGGGAGATATTATATAAATTTTTAGTATTATTAATAATTTAATATTAATTAAAAATAAATTTAAATACTTTCCCTAAAAATTTTGATCACAAGACTACACTGTTAATCATTTAGACTAAGAATCATTCACTACTTTATTTCATTGTATTGGAAATTTTATATAATATATTAAAGCTCAAAAAATTCACTCTAACAGTATTTTCAAATTGATTTAAGGTTAATTTCACCATTTATATTATATATAGTCAAACACTTGACTATTAAATTAATAATTTAAAAACAAGATAGTGTACAAAAGACGAGATACACTGCAAAACTTCAATTTTACATTACTATTATAAACAATGATTTTTTTAACCAATAAATAACAGAGAAAAACACAATAAAATATATTGTAGTTTGATTTTTATTTTTTTTATAATACTTTAAATCTCGATAATAATATCATTTAATACATTAAATTAAAAACATGAACGTACCAAACACCTAAGCCATATTTTATATATAATGCTTTTTATCTGCTATTCTTTTATAGCTACCATTCAAACCTATTTGACGTTAAAAAGTCATTTTTTGATCATATACTATAATTTTACTATAGATTGAAATGTAAGTGTAGAAGATAATTTAATTTCATATCTTTAAATTATCTATATCGATTATAGAATTGGTATCATTAGATTGAAATTTGGCCCAGCAATTCATATTAGTCGATAGCATTAATTATAATGTATAAGATTCTTATTATTTGACATGGCTGATGGGCAGCTTTACCATCAATTTTTCCACAATTGCATGTTGATGATACTAACTTATGCATCATGGAAACAAGGCTATTGCTGACTGCTGAAATATTTAACACAAATTCTTGCTTAGACCATGAATCATCTCACATGGAATGCAACCATTTATATAGTAAAATCCACCTCAGAGGAGATTAGAGATGGTTAATAGTGAAACAAAAGAATGTTGAGTGCAAAATAGATGGTACTCTCATTCTGCACAGTAGTAGTACTCAGATTATCCTCTCATGTAAAATAGAACATTAGTTCACTCAAATTGGAAAAGAATAGGAATTTAATTGAAGTGATCAAGAAATTAGAGGTGGAGAAAGAGCTCTTTCAAATGATCTTGTAACTTCACATAATCACATAAGAATCTGGCTCTAATCTATATTCCTTTTTTTTCCACATCAATGAAGGAAGGCAGTCACAAGCAAACACAAGTCTAACAAATAAATTAAGAAATACATATGTGCAAGTATGGCTTTTAAGCCGCTAGGGAAGCAAGAAAATAAAAAAAAATCCAAAAAGGTACAATCAAGTGGGATAACTTCCAAAGACGGCCAAAGCATAGGATAATGGAATATGCCAAGGAATGATAGAGATATTCTACGAACTTCTATGCAGCTGGGTGACAAAATCAGTTTCACTAATCTCCATATAATAAAGGCAAATAAAACCTGCCTTCTAATCTACTAACCTTTGTATGCTTGTCGAAACAGATCTCCTTTTTTTCTCTTTAACTTGGTATCTATACATCAATTTCCTGCAATTATCATACAAGTTCTTCACAGAATGGCTGCCAATCCCACAGAATCCCCCTCATCAATTCTGGTTTCTGGAGTAGTAACTGAGCTTCGAGGTCTTGCTGAATGAATGGGCAACAAGCTAGTGAGTACACACTCTATAGTTGAATGTATAGAATTGAACACAGGTGAGTACATCTATTATGATGGTAAATTACTAAGTATTGGTTTAACATCCTTCTGCAAGAGATGATAAAATATCAAGAATGAATGTACATTTTACTGCATAAGAACATTAGGGTGAGAGCATGTGGGAGCCCACTAAGAAATAGAATCCGTGAAATAAGAACAATGTTGGGGCTTACCTGTAACGTTTGTTATGATATTTACACTTTTTTGGGCAGCCAGTGCCTTCAATTTGTTTCCAGAAGCTAATAAAAGCAAGCTTTTCAGGTGCTGCTTTTGTTCCTTAGGACTAGATGTCTTTGTCAAAGCTTCTTCAAAAGCAACCAGATCTTGGGGTGTGATACAAGGGAGAGAGAGTAGGACCTGGGAAAACAAAGGAAGACAATGTTTAGCAATTCCTCAATCAGATATTAGGATTACACCAATAAAATTTTATTCCACACAATGATATGTACCTGTCTTGGGGCGGGATCTCTATCATGGAAATAAACAAAGATTTCCCGACAAAGACCAACCAGTTCGGCACTAATAACTGCATTTGATTCAAGCTCCAAGCCTTTGATTATCGCAAAGAACAAATCTTTTGAAACAAATTCTTGCAGTTCAACATTGTTTGTTAATATAGCTAGAAGAATAACAGTAGCACAAAAAAAAGAAACTTTTGTCACTGCTTCACTATCTGTCCATGAGAAAGCTTCTAAACAAATCTGCAATACTGGAAGGGCCAGGCCTTTGTGCTTCAAAAAGAAACTGTAAATGAAATAAATTTTAGATGTTAGAAGCCCTCAACGATAAAGCAAAAATCACATAAAGTAAGAATAACTTCCATGAATAAACAGAAAAAGGTAGTCTTAAAACGACTTACCCAACCATAGAGTTTGATGTGAATGATTCCAGGTCCTTTAGTGAAGATATATCACCCCGGTTGATGTGCCCAGATTGTTCTAAAGAAGGAAGCCCCATATTTAGTCCTGGTGAAGCTATAGCAGAGAGAAGTGAGCAAGTCTCACGAGTTAGATCTCGAAGCAGTTTCTCCTCCATTACTTCCACTTTCATGTCTGTCCCAGGAAGCATGCCATGGACATCTGGAACCTTTGCTTTACCTTCATGCATAAGACTAGCCCAAGAAAAGTTAAGAACTTGCTGAACATGGAGAAATAATGGGTATAGGAGCTTTTCCAACCAGACCTCCCACATCTCTAAAGGACAAGATTTGATCAAATATATCAAAACTAAATGAACAAGTTGCCTTATATGCCTGAATTCCATTGACTGTATATTCTCCATTAATGCTACACCCACAACATGAACATCCAAACATTTAAAAAATGGATCTCCAATGGTCATTGATAGGCCCAAGACATTGTACCTGGAATAGTAGAAGATGCATCAGCACTTCATTTGAACAAGGCATACATAAAGTAGTATTAACAAATAACAAATGCCCCCCCTTATCCCCTACATAAATTGCACTTGCATAAAAATCAGATGATGATCCGTCACTATTAAGAGTGTGATTGTTTGCTTCTTGTAAAACTACTCAGTCATGCCACCTGGGCTCATCTAAGGTGATTAGAAGAATAGGGGGTTTGGATAGAGATGATAGGTCCTGTTCATGGGACTCTACTTATGTATATAACCTTCAGTTTATTAACATTTCTTCTTCCGGATTCCATATGCTGTTCACACTTCACAACAAATGATGTTTTTTTGGTAACCAATTAATTTAAAATTTGAACTAATTCATTTTGCCTATAAGAACAAGGATATTCAAATGTTCAATAAATCCAAAGGATTGAATCTAGGAATGCAATGAACACTATCCTCAACTTAAATCCAAGTATTCTGACTTCAGCAGAAAATGGCATACATAAATTCTGAACAAAAATTTCAGTGGCAAAGTTGAAGTTAAAATCACCCCCAAAGCATTCATACTTACCCACTGTCCCTGATACCTTTCAACCAATTTCGAATATCATATTCATTAGTTTCTGCATACCCTTCCTTACTTGTTTCAATTTGAGATCCATCTGCAAAAGTTAAAGCACCCTTGGGCAATTTAGGGTTCCCCTCTCCAAGAAGAGCATATCGCTCAACATCACTCATGGTCATAGCAGCTTTCAGTTCTGCAGGTAGTACTTGAGATATGGATGGAGACCAAAGGGAATGTATGGCACGAAGCAACTGCAAATCAACACCGTATCTTCAGTAGTAATGGACATTTAGTTCAAAAAATAGGAACAGCAAAAATAGCATTGTTAGTTATTAAGAGCAAGATACATACTTTCAGGAGAGGAGGCAGCATCCAGGATAGATGTGAAGCCATTGGATGCAAAGGAGTACTTGCTGATGAGCTGTTTTGTAAATTCAAATTCCCTTTTCTGGTTCCACTCCTTTTAAGTGCCTTCTCAAAGAATGTCACAGTGTGGAAAATTGACCACATAAATGCTGTCTCAGAGCACAAACGAACCAGACCCAGTGGTACAGACAAATAATTATTTTGCCACTCTAGCTGAATCCATTGTTGGCTCAAAGGTTCAAGTAACCAGGCCAAAACTTCTTGCTGTTGTTGAATCCTTCATACAGTTAAGAAATTTGAAGCAATAAGCAAGACATTCAGTCATAGCATTTGAAATACAGAGTCTACTTCTTGTAAGCAAGAGATTACCCAGCAGCAGAAGCCATGACAAGAAATGCTTCACCTAACAGATTATGTTCACTACGATGCAGACAACCTTCTCTTTGCATATACGCCATGGTATCAGCAATACCCTACAGTAAAACAGAGCATTAAAGTAAATATGAGATCTTCCTAGAAGACTAGGCCTTTTCAATCTATGATTGAATGTGTATACAAAAATTTCACTTAATATTATTGCTAAATCACTTCTTTTATTTTCGTTGCTAGAGCGTGCATAAGGCACTTTAGTTATAGTTTGTAAGAGTAGACTCTGCATGAGCTACAGAAACTCAAAGTACATAAATAATTATACCGGTAATATCTAATTAGATTTTCTTTCGTGGACAAAATTAGCTAGTTTTTCCAAACAAATAGAAGACGGTGTTTGGATCCAAAACACATGAAAATTTTTAATATCACTTAAAAACAGTGTTGGGGTATTTGGCATTAATTGTCAAAATCCATTTTTGATTAGATTTTACTCTTCAAACACTATTTCGATTGGTTTTTTTAAACTAATATGAAAATCTCAATTGACAAAACCTCAATTTGACACTCAGACTTCCAAACATCCACACGCATTAAAAATAAAATAAAATAAAATAAAATAAAAGGGGAAAAATCCAGAAAGTCACCTTCATATGAGGCAGAATGCTTTTATCAGAAGCTTTGGCTATTCGAATGAATGACGTACAAATCTGCAGTCTTGCATGCCGGACAATACTTGTTGCAGGATCCTAGCAACCGAATAAAAGAACTAGCTCAATTTGGAATCCCTTGCAAACAAATGGTATTTGAAAATTAAGATTTAATATCACAAGAAAACCTTAACAACAAATGGAAGTGAATTCAGAAGCTCAAATAGTTTATTGATAACGCTGCCCAAAGCATCTGGGTAATATTTCAAAAGGGGACCCAATGCATCTAAATAGTGCCCAAGGACTTCCACAAGAGCTGGCTCCGTCCATTTCAAAGAGAGTAGTTGCTGAAGTAAACCTTCAATTCACAGTAATCAGAGTTTTTAAGCAAGCCTTGAGCTTAAAAGAAAATCCAGTAAAAAAAATGGAAGTTGCGAACACCTTCAAATATTCTACACAATGCAAGGTGAACTTCAGAATTCCCCCCTGCAAATTCATGTGATCCATCAAAAAGTGTGCTTACAACATTTTCAAGAGCCACTTGTGTGCTTTCCATCACAGCTAATTCCTGTATTTTAGAATGATACATATGAATGGTACAGGAATGTCAGTGTCAGCACAAGGTGAAGCTGGAATAGAAAAATTCCATAGATTGAAAATCTAATTAGTAGACACTAAAAGAGTTCAGTAATGCACCTGAACAGGCATTGATGAAAGCGAGAGGCTGGTGATGATTGAAAAAATTCTTTCAGAAATTTTAGCACCAGCTATTAGTGGCTTAAAAGAAGCAACAAACTTCATCAGCTCAGACTGCATTAAGAGGGTACATATCAGTAGCAAATAAAGATACAACAAAATAAATAATAATGAAGATGAAAAATAAAGAGAAAGAATTGAAATCTATAGGAAAAACATATTTATGAATAAAATAACTACTGAGTACAACATATTGAATAACAATATAAAACCTTAGTGTATAACATGACACCCACAACAAGAAACATGACCCTAGATGTTAAAGAATAAGGAGAAGAAGAAGCATTTAAGTAAAATTTACCAGCTTCTGACGGTATTGGCTAAAATCTCCCTTGCCTTCAAAATCATCACTCCATAACTCCAATGAAACAAGGGAAAGGGATGTCCCAGGAAACAACTTTTCCCTTTTAAGTATGCGCTGGAAAGTAACTTCCAGGATTGCACTACAAATATCATCACTCATTAGACTTAAAATCTTTGTTTTGTCATTATCAACCTGTCCAGAACCAGGTCCCACATTATTAACAGCAGAACTATCTCCAGATGAAACTGCAATAAATTTTGGCTTGGATATTATGTCTCTCATTAGCACCTATAAAGGGAAAAAAAATGAAATACATTAACCATAGCAAATATGCCAGCTAGGCTTTGTTAGTGAATGAAGTGTAACAATAACTTCAAAAAGAATCAGCATACCAGCCAAAAGAGCAGGGATTGATAATGAAGAGCTAGCTTATAATGTTGAAAAAATCCCAGCATCTGAAATGATATCAATGAGTTAGATCGTGAATGGTTCTTCAAAAGCACAGATATTTCTCAATCCTTGCTGAAATTCTCTACTACGAATCATCATATTAGAGGTTATACTAAAGTGTAACTACCTGTTGCAAATACGGACAGAGTACATTGCTATCACCAGAAATGCATTGCAAGTTGGAAGAACCCAAAGACACCATGCTCTCACAAATATATTCTGCAAACTCAATTTCACTCTCATCTATAACCCCAGCAGCACTGGAACCAGCTTTCTGTAAAAATTCTCTGGAGACATTCATCAAGATCTGAAAGATATTACTCATTGCAGAATCAAATTCAGAAGCAGAGGCATCAACAGGTCTCTTCCTGCAAATCTCATTTCATAGTACACCAATAATCATGAGATTGTGCACCATGAGGGAAAAGTTAAATTTAACTTTAACTACTTGAGACATAAAGTAAACCATAAGGCATACCTTGGGCAGACAAGTCTGAAAAACTCACAAGCATGAAGGTGGAAGTCAGCAGAAGAAAGTAAAAAACCACATCTGGGGAGAGGGAGTGGCTGGGGAAAGTTAGATAGCTATTCATAATGATGATGGAACAATTGAGAAACCAATCCCAGCAGTCATGAATATACCCATGAATTATGCCATATTTAGCTAGATCAGACAAAGGAGCCCACTCAGCATATGCATTAACAGCATTAATAGTAGCTGTTACTGCGGCAGCATGCTGTTTTGCAGCATCCAGTTGTTGCCTGCCTACTTCATGCAATGCAGCTCCAAAGTGTCTTTCCAGTAACTGTATAAAGATCAAAGATATTACAATGCAGTGCGCGCGCACACACATGTACATGCAGTGTTGTAGTGAAGGTAAAATTGCATACAGTGTATAGTAAAGGCAAAATTTCAGGCAAGGATTGAGTGAGCCCCCGTAATAAAAGCCTACGCCGATCACCTGAAAATACATTAAGAACTAAGATAAGAGACAAAAGGAGCAGCACAAGTACAATTGAGAATTGAAATCTTCACACACAACTTTGAGACCAAACAAAATTAAATACAAGGCAGAATATTGTAAAGAAGGGGAAAAGGGTAACTTAAGATGTTCAAATAAATAAATAAATGTAGAAAACCCCATGGGAAGTACACCATAAGAACTTCTAGCTTATAATTCAAAAAGAGAATCAATTATATTAATCCATTTCTCAGGCTCTGAAAGGCAGTATTTTAGAATTTACAGAGCTACTAAAGTCCAAAATAATTCAATGTCCTTAACATACACATTTCAATACATAAAGATATACAAACTAGAAAGGTTACACTCCATGAAGGTCATAATAGACCTTCTAAATCTTCGTTGTGAACTGTAATGTCTTCAGGAAGCCATCTCAGCATCATTGAAACCAACTCAGCCTAATATAAGAAAAAAAAAATATTCATACTTCAGAATGAAGCATAATCAAGCAAGACAAAAAAGTACAACCAAAAGAGTGAATACTGGATGGTAAAATGCATACTTGAACAGGACCCTGGCCGGATAGAGAAACCAGAGATGGAAGTAGCTCCTGCCACAGTTCTATGCCTTCTCTTCTGACAATCTTTAGAAGAGCAAAATCATGAGAAAACAGGACTGCAAATAAGACAAAACTTAAACACCATTAAAGAGGAATGTGCTTAAAACCTCAGCAACAAGGGCAGCTGCCTGACTTTTCATAGCCCATTCTTCAAAAGAATTTGCAATTTCGGACATCAATTCAACAGCAACATTTGCGAAATTCTTGCGCTCTATTGGGCTTAATTCCTCCCACCGCAACCGGACCAAATGCTGCAGAAATGAACTGCATATGCTTAGGCTATCTAATTGTGATTGAACTCCAAGCAACCTAAGACCTATCAATTAATTCGATAAATTTAAGATATTTGGGCATAATAAAAATCATTAACATTAACATCATTTGATGGTCTAATAGTAATCAGAAAGCCGTGAAATTCCACTCATAATATCATATAGTTCAGTTTGGAATGAACCTTTAACAACTTAATGTATATTTCCTAATCCTGAATTTTGTTGACAGAGAAAAAAAAACAAAAGGAATTACTAACCACCCAACTAGCATGTTGACCTAGAGAAAGTGAGGCATGAATTATAAATATTTCATTGTCTATCAGCACAAACACTCCGAGCCTGCGGCAAAATATACATATTGGTAATTGACTTATTGCTGTTATTAGTTGCTTGGGATCATGGTACCATTCAAAAGTTCAAGACTCAAAAGAATATCCACATCCCTAGTAAATCCAGTGTTAGGTCATCCTCACTTTATTAATAAATAAATAAATAATTGAATCTACTATTCAGATTTACTTAGGGCAGTCTTTACCTCAAATTACATACAAAGCTTGCACAATTATTGCCTAAAAGAAAACCATGGTACAATGCAAACAAACAATAGCCACTTGTGCTGCGCCAGCAGTGAATAAATACAGAACAGTGAGCTCTCTATAGATTTGCCCCTTTGGAAGTTTACATCATTTTTGATTTGTGCAATTAGAACAAGGAAATTAAAGACATTAAAAGGAGTATGCTTTAGTGATCATGAGTAGACTCTTTCTAAAGATTTTCTCCTCACATTCAAGCAGAGGATGTTTTAGGATCTCCCCCATAGACTATCAACAGGATATATTTCCAAATAGCATCAAGAAATCTCCCCAGAAAGGAAAGAGAAGGGGTATATGACTGTGAACCTGCAACATCTTGAAAGCATGCAACCGGATTTCAGAAGACCAATCTTTCTTGACAAGAAGGAATGCTGCATTTGCCAAAACTCGTACATCTCCTGCTTTGATCTACAGATATTGAAAATTAGATTAATTGCCTGTGGCCTGTATGATGGTTGTATGCAAAGGAACTTCAGGACATAAAATAAAATTATTGCTTATAATGGTTATTAAAACATGTTTCTGCAGGGCTAATTGATAAATTTCTCCAACAAAATAAAAAAGAGTAAAAAAAAAAATAAAAAATTCCTCACTATGTTAAAGAAACAGGAAGCAATAATTCGATAGATCAATCACAAAAACCCCAGTTTCAAAACTGATAATCAAATCAATTGCTAAGAGCACGAAACATAATCAACTTGCCAATCACTCTCAAAATTAATTTTCAATCAGGCCAGACTCCAGTAGAGTTGAATCGCATAGAAGCAAGATAACAGCCAAAACAAACTAATAATTAGTTCATATCCTTTCGCTAAAACCCCAAAACTCGATAACAGTACTAATAATTAACATAAAAAGTTGTCAAATTTACCACTTTTAATCAATTAGTATCACTATATACAATAAAAAATAAAAACTTTTTTGGTGAAGATACAGACAGAGCAAAGGGGAAAGAGCAACACCAATTAAACAAATATAAACGCATTAGCAACTACACGTCTATTATCTGTATGTGTAGATGAGAAAGGGAGAGAAAGTGTGTACGGAATCAAGAAAAGAGACGGCGGCTTTGCGAGCATCGGTAGCAGAATTCCAGTCAAGAGCTACAACAATGGCTCGAGCCACATTGTTGGCTATGTTATTGCTATTAGTCTCTTCCATTACTAATCTTTACCAGATTTTTTAGGATTCCAAACAGAAAGAGAGAGAGGGAGAGAAATAAGTAGAACAATTGAAAGGTTCGGACTTTATTGATTCTGAGAGAGAAGATGAAGAAGAAGAAGAAGGAAACTGATACTGTTTTGTCGTTTAAAAAGAGGAACTTTTTGCTAAAGGGGGGGTTTTATTTCAAGAACCGACCGAAGGTTTTCGACATCTCCATCTGTTCTTTCAAAGATCATATTTAAAAGTTATAAATTTATTAATTAAATTTAATAATTTATTTTTTATTTTAAATATAAATAATATAATAAAATTTTCTTTTCTTTTATTAACATATAAAAAATGTTTTTGAAGATGGAGCAAGTGAAGTTGTGCACTCTGACTGATTCTCTCTTTAGCTTCTTTTCTATATTTTTCTTTCCTTTATATTTTTTACCTTTTTTTTTTTCAATGATAAATTAACCTTGCAGTGCAGACCAAGGTTAATTTTTCTATTTTTTTTATTGATTAACTTACACCATAAGAAGAAATCTTTATTCATTGACTATTTTAGGAAAGAAATCCAATGGCTGGTTATAAAAGGATGATCCGCCCGGGCCCTTACACATTCTGATTCCTGAGCATACCCTTATCTTGTCTTGTTTTTATTTTCTAAATTTATAGTATTAGTTAAAAAAAAAAAGTTGTTCACCTCCAAGCTTTTTCTTTATCTTTTTCATCAAGAAGTTTATTATTATTTTTTTACTACATTGTTAAAATGATAGGTCTTTATCATTCCCTGGAGTCCATTTCATCATTGCAGGACATTTTACAAGATATCATTGAAAACATTTACTTTGCCATTAAAGAAAATAATAAAAGGAAAAGAAAGGAAAAACTTAGATAAAATGATATCTTTTGCCAATGGAAAAACTAGAAAAAGGAAGGAGTTAATGAAAAAACAGAAGAATGGAGCTCCTGCTAATTTATTGATTTTTTTTTTCCACTAATTTAGACAGTACGTTTTCAACCCAAGAAACTTGAAGGGAAAAAAAAAAAGAATAATCAAAATATACACATAAATGTAATTTTCTCACCGTCCCAATAGAAAGAACTGAACTTTTCTATCATGAAAAATTGGAAACAAAAGTTCAGAAAATTTATTTCACCCCCAAGTACATTTTTAACCAAAACAATTATATATCTTCCATGAGTGTGAATAATCCAAGCACTTGAATCAAATAGCTATCGTTTGCAGTGTAGGAAATCACCAGTTTGGCCAGTATTTGGGCCCTGAAAATTCATGCCATGCTTTTCTTTCCCTTAAACCTAGCATCACCAGTTTTATCACCCGCAGCATTCTTCTTTCGCCTTGGGGCACCCGCGCCTGCAGAGTCAATCAATGGGCCTGACCAAGTTTGCACTGGTTCTTTTGAATAAGTGAATGAAGTGGAGCTATATGGTACATCAGAAGGAACAACAGCAGGATCAAAATGCTGAGATGATCCTAAAGGATAGCCAAGTGCCCCATCCTGGTGAGGAGGAGGAAACTTTTCACTCTTGCTCTTTGCATTTGCATAGGTAATCATTCGTCTTCTCTGTAATAGAAAGATAACAATATCGTAAACAGTGCAAGCAAAACAAGACCTTCGAATTATCATCCAAAACTAAAATCACAGGCATAATCATCCAAGAATTATTGAGTAAAAGCAACCACACCAAAATGAAAACACCAGTTTGCAAACACACATCAATATTAGATTGTAGTTCTGCATTGGCTTCTGGAGCAAGCATTCCCCTAACAGCACGATCACGTGTCCGTGGTTTCTTTACATTATCACCCTGGGCTTTAGCAGCAGCTCTTAGTCTACAAAACACGTTAATAAAATTTTAATTACCTGAAGTACTAAACAGGAGAGAGAGAATGCTAATTAAGTACATGTCACACATATAAAAGAGATTTGAAGTTTAGAATTTATATATATGAATATTTGAAAAACAAAAATGAATCATTTTTTCTTTCTTAATCAGCAACAGAAACATAAAAGGCAGAGACAATGTTGCTATGACAATCCTTATATTGAACTCTGTCCTATGGAAGGTCAATGGATAGATGGTGAAAAAGTTCACAATGAGAGCAGAACGGTCCTACAAACAAAAGTGGAGACCATTTTTATTGCATTGCCCTTTGTAAACTAGGATTGTTTACTTGGAGCCAAGCATTTAATACAATTATAAAATACCCCGCTCCCCCATTTATTTTATTTTGAATGCATAGTAAATGTGAATAATTCTGAATTACAGATTATGCTAATCCTTTAAATTTCTGTGACATATGCATCTCTCTAGCCTATAAAATTTGCTTTGAAATACACAATGTCTAAGCTTGTTCCATCCCACAGGAGAATTTTTCCCCTTTTTTTGGATAATAAAAGGTGCTCTACAAATATCATTTTATTAAATACTAGGTGAAAAACATAGGCGTGCACGCTTGTTAAACGCACCCACACACACTAGGATTTTACTGAAATGTTGCAACAAGCACCCATACACACTAGGATTTTACTGAAATGTTGCAAGCAAAAGGAATAATAAGAAAAGAGGTCTAAAAAGTCACCTTCGAGCTTCATCATCTCGTCGTTTGGCATCCATCTCCTTACTTGGGGGATATTTTGGGAGACTAGAAGGTTCACAGGCATAAGGCTCTGTTGAGAAGAACTGCACAACAAAAGGTGGAAAATAATAATTATAATAATAAAAGGAGGTTGATTTGCAGTTTTCAATATGAAATTGTCCAAAATTCATATCCCACCTTCACAAAATTAAAAAGGAAAAAAGGCCACAGAATTTCAAACACTAAGTTCACAAATGTAGTAAAAATTGAGGGATTGCAAGAGATATTTGCATAATTACATTACTCGAGTCTCTGACTTTAGCCAAAGCTTGTTTTGATCCCACAGGAAACAAACTAGAGCTATTAAATTTCCATGATGAAATTAAACATACTAAACTTCATATCAGATAATCAAGAAAACTTGGATACATGTAGGCTGGTGCATACCAAGATCCACAACTCTGGTACAAAAGAAACAGCCAACATACTTCAGAAGCCCCACGCAGAAGGTATTCAGGTTGACAAGACTCAACAGATGAAAATACACTGGAAAAAATTGGAACACGAGCCATAAAAAAATTGAAAAAGAGATGACTTACTTCACTTCTTAGGTATAACTTACTTCACTTCTTAGGGCAGCCGTGGCTGTCTGACGTTCTGCTGGATCAATTGCAAGAAGGGTTTCAATGAGAGGAAGTGAAGAAGGTGGAAAATCTTTAAATGTTTCTCTTATGCATCTTTTGTAAGGCTCTCGGGGTCTAAACAAAGTTGCATTTGGCAACTTTGATTTCTTCCAGTACTCATCTGAAGGTGAACCACATAGCTTGTATATCTTATGCAGTTGC